>JAPFQT010000630.1:0-62848 GCA_027627225.1 Congeria kusceri | reverse complement strand
ACTCTCCAGAACAAGAAAGGCGAAGAGCCAGCGTTATACTTCTACTACAAGCCTTATACTACTACTACTACTTTGAAAACCAGACAATGGCCGGATAGCCGTCGAACAACACTCCAGATACAAAAATAAAGTCGAAAACCGCGGGTATTATTTCTATGAACCTTACGCATTTTGTACAATCTTGTTTTTAAGTATTAAAGCGAAATTAAGAATACTTGGCGACTTTTAAAACCAAACAACAGGCGTATAGCCATCAGACAACTCTCCAGAACAAGAAAGGCGAATAGCCAGCGTTATACTTCTACTTGGCGACTTTTAAAACCAAACAACAGGCGTATAGCCATCAGACAACTCTCCAGAACAAGAAAGGCGAATAGCCAGCGTTATACTTCTACTTGGCGACTTTTAAAACCAAACAACAGGCGTATAGCCATCAGACAACTCTCCAGAACAAGAAAGGCGAATAGCCAGCGTTATACTACGACTTTTAAAACCAAACAACAGGCGTATAGCCATCAGACAACTCTCCAGAACAAGAAAGGCGAATAGCCAGCGTTATACAACGACTTTTAAAACCAAACAACAGGCGTATATCCATCAGACAACTCTCCAGAACAAGAAAGGCGAATAGCCAGCGTTATACTTCTACTTACTATGTCCACAGACGACTCAGTATACAGAGCGCTACAACATTTGTGCAGGATTGGAAGAAAAGCGAACAACTTATATAGAAAAGTTATCAACGACGTAGACTTTCACAAAAGGCAATTTATCGTGGCGTGCCTGATGTCAGAAGAAGAATTAAAGAGAAATGACTTAGCTGTCATGGCAGATTTCAGTGACTACATTAAATGGTTAGAGTCAAAGCCACTAACGCAAATAAACATAACGGAGGGATATTTTATTAAAAACAGAATCTTGTATTGCAGAAATAATTGCCTTCATGGTGAAGCAAGACTTGTAGATCCGGACGGAAGACTTCGACGGGACTTCGCACCTGAGTCATATAAAACAGAGAAAAATACATTTTTGGCAAACATGGAGATGTCGTTTCGTAACAAATGTGGTGTTTCGAATAGGCCGTGTTTGTTGATATACAGCCATTACATACCTTGTACACTGGATTCTCATCTTTGTGCCGAACTATTAAAACAGTTCGTCAGCAAAACCCAATATACCGTTATTGTCGGATACACACAAGTTTTCTATATGACTGATCAAAATCGTGCAATACAAACACTCAAAGACAGTGGAATTGATGTCCGACATACACATTGGTAGCAAAGTCCGGCTTTTCGCCAAAAAAGTACTAGAAAACATCTCCTCCATAAACCAAATGACTCCACTTGTGAGTTCTGTTTTTATAGTATTAACATGTATCGGTTGTGCTATATCTTAAATAAAACGTAGAAACGATTTGTTATAAGGCAGTTTCATGACTCCCGCCCGATTACTTCACTTTATAGTACTGTTATTGTAGTATTCAACAGTATCGGTTGTGCTAGCCAGCGGATATAAAATGAGACTTTGAAAACCAGACAATAGCCGGATAGCCGTCGAACAACACTCCAGATACAAAAATAAAGTCGAAAACCGCGGGTATTATTTCTATGAACCTTACGCGTTTTGTACAATCTTGTTTTTAAGTATTAAAACGAAATTAAGAATACTTGGCGACTTTTAAAACCAAACAACAGGCGTATAGCCATCAGACAACTCTCCAGAACAAGAAAGGCGAATAGCCAGCGTTATACTTCTACTACAAGCCTTATACTACTACTACTACTTTGAAAACCAGACAATGGCCGGATAGCCGTCGAACAACACTCCAGATACAAAAATAAAGTCGAAAACCGCGGGTATTATTTCTATGAACCTTACGCGTTTTGTACAATCTTGTTTTTAAGTATTAAAACGAAATTAAGAATACTTGGCGACTTTTAAAACCAAACAACAGGCGTATAGCCATCAGACAACTCTCCAGAACAAGAAAGGCGAATAGCCAGCGTTATACTACGACTTTTAAAACCAAACAACAGGCGTATAGCCATCAGACAACTCTCCAGAACAAGAAAGGCGAATAGCCAGCGTTATACTACGACTTTTAAAACCAAACAACAGGCGTATATCCATCAGACAACTCTCCAGAACAAGAAAGGCGAATAGCCAGCGTTATACTTCTTCTTACTATGTCCACAGACGACTCAGTATACAGAGCGCTACAACATTTGTGCAGGATTGGAAGAAAAGCGAACAACTTATATAGAAAAGTTATCAACGACGTAGACTTTCACAAAAGGCAATTTATCGTGGCGTGCCTGATGTCAGAAGAAGAATTAAAGAGAAATGACTTAGCTGTCATGGCAGATTTCAGTGACTACATTAAATGGTTAGAGTCAAAGCCACTAACGCAAATAAACATAACGGAGGGATATTTTATTAAAAACAGAATCTTGTATTGCAGAAATAATTGCCTTCATGGTGAAGCAAGACTTGTAGATCCGGACGGAAGACTTCGACGGGACTTCGCACCTGAGTCATATAAAACAGAGAAAAATACATTTTTGGCAAACATGGAGATGTCGTTTCGTAACAAATGTGGTGTTTCGAATAGGCCGTGTTTGTTGATATACAGCCATTACATACCTTGTACACTGGATTCTCATCTTTGTGCCGAACTATTAAAACAGTTCGTCAGCAAAACCCAATATACCGTTATTGTCGGATACACACAAGTTTTCTATATGACTGATCAAAATCGTGCAATACAAACACTCAAAGACAGTGGAATTGATGTCCGACATACACATTGGTAGCAAAGTCCGGCTTTTCGCCAAAAAAGTACTAGAAAACATCTCCTCCATAAACCAAATGACTCCACTTGTGAGTTCTGTTTTTATAGTATTAACATGTATCGGTTGTGCTATATCTTAAATAAAACGTAGAAACGATTTGTTATAAGGCAGTTTCATGACTCCCGCCCGATTACTTCACTTTTTAGTACTGTTATTGTAGTATTCAACAGTATCGGTTGTGCAGCCAGCGGATATAAAATGAGACTTTGAAAACCAGACAATAGCCGGATAGCCGTCGAACAACACTCCAGATACAAAAATAAAGTCGAAAACCGCGGATATTATTTCTATGAACCTTACGCGTTTTGTACAATCTTGTTTTTAAGTATTAAAACGAAATTAAGAATACTTGGCGACTTTTAAAACCAAACAACAGGCGTATAGCCATCAGACAACTCTCCAGAACAAGAAAGGCGAATAGCCAGCGTTATACTTCTACTTACTATGTCCACAGACGACTCAGTATACAGAGCGCTACAACATTTGTGCAGGATTGGAAGAAAAGCGAACAACTTATATAGAAAAGTTATCAACGACGTAGACTTTCACAAAAGGCAATTTATCGTGGCGTGCCTGATGTCAGAAGAAGAATTAAAGAGAAATGACTTAGCTGTCATGGCAGATTTCAGTGACTACATTAAATGGTTAGAGTCAAAGCCACTAACGCAAATAAACATAACGGAGGGATATTTTATTACAAACAGAATCTTGTATTGCAGAAATAATTGCCTTCATGGTGAAGCAAGACTTGTAGATCCGGACGGAAGACTTCGACGGGACTTCGCACCTGAGTCATATAAAACAGAGAAAAATACATTTTTGGCAAACATGGAGATGTCGTTTCGTAACAAATGTGGTGTTTCGAATAGGCCGTGTTTGTTGATATACAGCCATTACATACCTTGTACACTGGATTCTCATCTTTGTGCCGAACTATTAAAACAGTTCGTCAGCAAAACCCAATATACCGTTATTGTCGGATACACACAAGTTTTCTATATGACTGATCAAAATCGTGCAATACAAACACTCAAAGACAGTGGAATTGATGTCCGACATACACATTGGTAGCAAAGTCCGGCTTTCCGCCAAAAAAGTACTTGAAAAAATCTCCTCCATAAACCAAATGACTCCACTTGTGAGTTCTGTTTTTATAGTATTAACATGTATCGGTTGTGCTATATCTTAAATAAAACGTAGAAACGATTTGTTATAAGGCAGTTTCATGACACCCGCCCGATTACTTCACTTTTTAGTACTGTTATTGTAGTATTCAACAGTATCGGTTGTGCTAGCCAGCGGATATAAAATGAGACTTTGAAAACCAGACAATAGCCGGATAGCCGTCGAACACCACTCCAGATATAAAAATAAAGTCGAAAACCGCGGGTATTATTTCTATGAACCTTACGCGTTTTGTACAATCTTGTTTTTAAGTATTAAAACGAAATTAAGAATACTTGGCGACTTTTAAAACCAAACAACAGGCGTATAGCCATCAGACAACTCTCCAGAACAAGAAAGGCGAATAGCCAGCGTTATACTTCTACTACAAGCCTTATACTACTACTACTACTTTGAAAACCAGACAATGGCCGGATAGCCGTCGAACAACACTCCAGATACAAAAATAAAGTCGAAAACCGCGGGTATTATTTCTATGAACCTTACGCGTTTTGTACAATCTTGTTTTTAAGTATTAAAACGAAATTAAGAATAATAGGCGACTTTTAAAACCAAACAACAGGCGTATAGCCATCAGACAACTCTCCAGAACAAGAAAGGCGAATAGCCAGCGTTATACTACGACTTTTAAAACCAAACAACAGGCGTATAGCCATCAGACAACTCTCCAGAACAAGAAAGGCGAATAGCCAGCGTTATACTACGACTTTTAAAACCAAACAACAGGCGTATAGCCATCAGACAACTCTCCAGAACAAGAAAGGCGAATAGCCAGCGTTATACTTCTACTTACTATGTCCACAGACGACTCAGTATACAGAGCGCTACAACATTTGTGCAGGATTGGAAGAAAAGCGAACAACTTATATAGAAAAGTTATCAACGACGTAGACTTTCACAAAAGGCAATTTATCGTGGCGTGCCTGATGTCAGAAGAAGAATTAAAGAGAAATGACTTAGCTGTCATGGCAGATTTCAGTGACTACATTAAATGGTTAGAGTCAAAGCCACTAACGCAAATAAACATAACGGAGGGATATTTTATTAAAAACAGAATCTTGTATTGCAGAAATAATTGCCTTCATGGTGAAGCAAGACTTGTAGATCCGGACGGAAGACTTCGACGGGACTTCGCACCTGAGTCATATAAAACAGAGAAAAATACATTTTTGGCAAACATGGAGATGTCGTTTCGTAACAAATGTGGTGTTTCGAATAGGCCGTGTTTGTTGATATACAGCCATTACATACCTTGTACACTGGATTCTCATCTTTGTGCCGAACTATTAAAACAGTTCGTCAGCAAAACCCAATATACCGTTATTGTCGGATACACACAAGTTTTCTATATGACTGATCAAAATCGTGCAATACAAACACTCAAAGACAGTGGAATTGATGTCCGACATGCACATTGGTAGCAAAGTCCGGCTTTTCGCCAAAAAAGTACTAGAAAAAATCTCCTCCATAAACCAAATGACTCCACTTGTGAGAGTTCTGTTTTTATAGTATTAACATGTATCGGTTGTGCTATATCTTAAATAAAACGTAGAAACGATTTGTTATAAGGCAGTTTCATGACTCCCGCCCGATTACTTCACTTTTTAGTACTGTTATTGTAGTATTCAACAGTATCGGTTGTGCAAGCCAGCGGATATAAAATGAGACTTTGAAAACCAGACAATAGCCGGATAGCCGTCGAACAACACTCCAGATACAAAAATAAAGTCGAAAACCGCGGGTATTATTTCTATGAACCTTACGCGTTTTGAACAATCTTGTTTTTAAGTATTAAAACGAAATTAAGAATACTTGGCGACTTTTAAAACCAAACAACAGGCGTATAGCCATCAGACAACTCTCCAGAACAAGAAAGGCGAATAGCCAGCGTTATACTTCTACTACAAGCCTTATACTACTACTACTACTTTGAAAACCAGACAATGGCCGGATTGCCGTCGAACAACACTCCAGATACAAAAATAAAGTCGAAAACCGCGGGTATTATTTCTATGAACCTAACGCGTTTTGTACAATCTTGTTTTTAAGTATTAAAACGAAATTAAGAATAATAGGCGACTTTTAAAACCAAACAACAGGCGTATAGCCATCAGACAACTCTCCAGAACAAGAAAGGCGAATAGGCAGCGTTATACTACGACTTTTAAAGCCAAACAACAGGCGTATAGCCATCAGACAACTCTCCAGAACAAGAAAGGCGAATAGCCAGCGTTATACTACGACTTTTAAAACCTTACACCAGGCGTATATCCATCAGACAACTCTCCAGAACAAGAAAGGCGTATAGCCAGCGTTATACTTCTTCTTACTATGTCCACAGACGACTCAGTATACAGAGCGCTACAACATTTGTGCAGGATTGGAAGAAAAGCGAACAACTTATATAGAAAAGTTATCAACGACGTAGACTTTCACAAAAGGCAATTTATCGTGGCGTGCCTGATGTCAGAAGAAGAATTAAAGAGAAATGACTTAGCTGTCATGGCAGATTTCAGTGACTACATTAAATGGTTAGAGTCAAAGCCACTAACGCAAATAAACATAACGGAGGGATATTTTATTAAAAACAGAATCTTGTATTGCAGAAATAATTGCCTTCATGGTGAAGCAAGACTTGTAGATCCGGACGGAAGACTTCGACGGGACTTCGCACCTGAGTCATATAAAACAGAGAAAAATACATTTTTGGCAAACATGGAGATGTCGTTTCGTAACAAATGTGGTGTTTCGAATAGGCCGTGTTTGTTGATATACAGCCATTACATACCTTGTACACTGGATTCTCATCTTTGTGCCGAACTATTAAAACAGTTCGTCAGCAAAACCCAATATACCGTTATTGTCGGATACACACAAGTTTTCTATATGACTGATCAAAATCGTGCAATACAAACACTCAAAGACAGTGGAATTGATGTCCGACATACACATTGGTAGCAAAGTCCGGCTTTTCGCCAAAAAAGTTCTAGAAAAAATCTCCTCCATAAACCAAATGACTCCACTTGTGAGTTCTGTTTTTATAGTATTAACATGTATCGGTTGTGCTATATCTTAAATAAAACGTAGAAACGATTTGTTATAAGGCAGTTTCATGATCCCGCCCGATTACTTCACTTTTTTAGTACTGTTATTGTAGTATTCAACAGTATCGGTTGTGCTAGCCAGCGGATATAAAATGAGACTTTGAAAACCAGACAATAGCCGGATAGCCGTCGAACAACACTCCAGATACAAAAATAAAGTCGAAAACCGCGGGTATTATTTCTATGAACCTTACGCGTTTTGTACAATCTTGTTTTTAAGTATTAAAACGAAATTAAGAATACTTGGCGACTTTTAAAACCAAACAACAGGCGTATAGCCATCAGACAACTCTCCAGAACAAGAAAGGCGAATAGCCAGCGTTATACTTCTATATAAAATGAGACTTTGAAAACCAGACAATAGCCGGATAGCCGTCGAACAACACTCCAGATACAAAAATAAAGTCGAAAACCGCGGGTATTATTTCTATGAACCTTACGCGTTTTGTACAATCTTGTTTTTAAGTATTAAAACGAAATTAAGAATACTTGGCGACTTTTAAAACCAAACAACAGGCGTATAGCCATCAGACAACTCTCCAGAACAAGAAAGGCGAATAGCCAGCGTTATACTTCTACTTGGCGACTTTTAAAACCAAACAACAGGCGTATAGCCATCAGACAACTCTCCAGAACAAGAAAGGCGAATAGCCAGCGTTATACTTCTACTTACTATGTCCACAGACGACTCAGTATACAGAGCGCTACAACATTTGTGCAGGATTGGAAGAAAAGCGAACAACTTATATAGAAAAGTTATCAACGACGTAGACTTTCACAAAAGGCAATTTATCGTGGCGTGCCTGATGTCAGAAGAAGAATTAAAGAGAAATGACTTAGCTGTCATGGCAGATTTCAGTGACTACATTAAATGGTTAGAGTCAAAGCCACTAACGCAAATAAACATAACGGAGGGATATTTTATTAAAAACAGAATCTTGTATTGCAGAAATAATTGCCTTCATGGTGAAGCAAGACTTGTAGATCCGGACGGAAGACTTCGACGGGACTTCGCACCTGAGTCATATAAAACAGAGAAAAATACATTTTTGGCAAACATGGAGATGTCGTTTCGTAACAAATGTGGTGTTTCGAATAGGCCGTGTTTGTTGATATACAGCCATTACATACCTTGTACACTGGATTCTCATCTTTGTGCCGAACTATTAAAACAGTTCGTCAGCAAAACCCAATATACCGTTATTGTCGGATACACACAAGTTTTCTATATGACTGATCAAAATCGTGCAATACAAACACTCAAAGACAGTGGAATTGATGTCCGACATACACATTGGTAGCAAAGTCCGGCTTTTCGCCAAAAAAGTACTAGAAAACATCTCCTCCATAAACCAAATGACTCCACTTGTGAGTTCTGTTTTTATAGTATTAACATGTATCGGTTGTGCTATATCTTAAATAAAACGTAGAAACGATTTGTTATAAGGCAGTTTCATGACTCCCGCCCGATTACTTCACTTTTTAGTACTGTTATTGTAGTATTCAACAGTATCGGTTGTGCAGCCAGCGGATATAAAATGAGACTTTGAAAACCAGACAATAGCCGGATAGCCGTCGAACAACACTCCAGATACAAAAATAAAGTCGAAAACCGCGGATATTATTTCTATGAACCTTACGCGTTTTGTACAATCTTGTTTTTAAGTATTAAAACGAAATTAAGAATACTTGGCGACTTTTAAAACCAAACAACAGGCGTATAGCCATCAGACAACTCTCCAGAACAAGAAAGGCGAATAGCCAGCGTTATACTTCTACTTACTATGTCCACAGACGACTCAGTATACAGAGCGCTACAACATTTGTGCAGGATTGGAAGAAAAGCGAACAACTTATATAGAAAAGTTATCAACGACGTAGACTTTCACAAAAGGCAATTTATCGTGGCGTGCCTGATGTCAGAAGAAGAATTAAAGAGAAATGACTTAGCTGTCATGGCAGATTTCAGTGACTACATTAAATGGTTAGAGTCAAAGCCACTAACGCAAATAAACATAACGGAGGGATATTTTATTAAAAACAGAATCTTGTATTGCAGAAATAATTGCCTTCATGGTGAAGCAAGACTTGTAGATCCGGACGGAAGACTTCGACGGGACTTCGCACCTGAGTCATATAAAACAGAGAAAAATACATTTTTGGCAAACATGGAGATGTCGTTTCGTAACAAATGTGGTGTTTCGAATAGGCCGTGTTTGTTGATATACAGCCATTACATACCTTGTACACTGGATTCTCATCTTTGTGCCGAACTATTAAAACAGTTCGTCAGCAAAACCCAATATACCGTTATTGTCGGATACACACAAGTTTTCTATATGACTGATCAAAATCGTGCAATACAAACACTCAAAGACAGTGGAATTGATGTCCGACATACACATTGGTAGCAAAGTCCGGCTTTTCGCCAAAAAAGTACTAGAAAACATCTCCTCCATAAACCAAATGACTCCACTTGTGAGTTCTGTTTTTATAGTATTAACATGTATCGGTTGTGCTATATCTTAAATAAAACGTAGAAACGATTTGTTATAAGGCAGTTTCATGACTCCCGCCCGATTACTTCACTTTATAGTACTGTTATTGTAGTATTCAACAGTATCGGTTGTGCTAGCCAGCGGATATAAAATGAGACTTTGAAAACCAGACAATAGCCGGATAGCCGTCGAACAACACTCCAGATACAAAAATAAAGTCGAAAACCGCGGGTATTATTTCTATGAACCTTACGCGTTTTGTACAATCTTGTTTTTAAGTATTAAAACGAAATTAAGAATACTTGGCGACTTTTAAAACCAAACAACAGGCGTATAGCCATCAGACAACTCTCCAGAACAAGAAAGGCGAATAGCCAGCGTTATACTTCTACTACAAGCCTTATACTACTACTACTACTTTGAAAACCAGACAATGGCCGGATAGCCGTCGAACAACACTCCAGATACAAAAATAAAGTCGAAAACCGCGGGTATTATTTCTATGAACCTTACGCGTTTTGTACAATCTTGTTTTTAAGTATTAAAACGAAATTAAGAATACTTGGCGACTTTTAAAACCAAACAACAGGCGTATAGCCATCAGACAACTCTCCAGAACAAGAAAGGCGAATAGCCAGCGTTATACTACGACTTTTAAAACCAAACAACAGGCGTATAGCCATCAGACAACTCTCCAGAACAAGAAAGGCGAATAGCCAGCGTTATACTACGACTTTTAAAACCAAACAACAGGCGTATATCCATCAGACAACTCTCCAGAACAAGAAAGGCGAATAGCCAGCGTTATACTTCTTCTTACTATGTCCACAGACGACTCAGTATACAGAGCGCTACAACATTTGTGCAGGATTGGAAGAAAAGCGAACAACTTATATAGAAAAGTTATCAACGACGTAGACTTTCACAAAAGGCAATTTATCGTGGCGTGCCTGATGTCAGAAGAAGAATTAAAGAGAAATGACTTAGCTGTCATGGCAGATTTCAGTGACTACATTAAATGGTTAGAGTCAAAGCCACTAACGCAAATAAACATAACGGAGGGATATTTTATTAAAAACAGAATCTTGTATTGCAGAAATAATTGCCTTCATGGTGAAGCAAGACTTGTAGATCCGGACGGAAGACTTCGACGGGACTTCGCACCTGAGTCATATAAAACAGAGAAAAATACATTTTTGGCAAACATGGAGATGTCGTTTCGTAACAAATGTGGTGTTTCGAATAGGCCGTGTTTGTTGATATACAGCCATTACATACCTTGTACACTGGATTCTCATCTTTGTGCCGAACTATTAAAACAGTTCGTCAGCAAAACCCAATATACCGTTATTGTCGGATACACACAAGTTTTCTATATGACTGATCAAAATCGTGCAATACAAACACTCAAAGACAGTGGAATTGATGTCCGACATACACATTGGTAGCAAAGTCCGGCTTTTCGCCAAAAAAGTGCTAGAAAAATCTCCTCCATAAACCAAATGACTCCACTTGTGAGTTCTGTTTTTATAGTATTAACATGTATCGGTTGTGCTATATCTTAAATAAAACGTAGAAACGATTTGTTATAAGGCAGTTTCATGACTCCCGCCCGATTACTTCACTTTTTAGTACTGTTATTGTAGTATTCAACAGTATCGGTTGTGCTAGCCAGCGGATATAAAATGAGACTTTGAAAACCAGACAATAGCCGGATAGCCGTCGAACAACACTCCAGATACAAAAATAAAGTCGAAAACCGCGGGTATTATTTCTATGAACCTTACGCGTTTTGTACAATCTTGTTTTTAAGTATTAAAACGAAATTAAGAATACTTGGCGACTTTTAAAACCAAACAACAGGCGTATAGCCATCAGACAACTCTCCAGAACAAGAAAGGCGAATAGCCAGCGTTATACTTCTACTTACTATGTCCACAGACGACTCAGTATACAGAGCGCTACAACATTTGTGCAGGATTGGAAGAAAAGCGAACAACTTATATAGAAAAGTTATCAACGACGTAGACTTTCACAAAAGGCAATTTATCGTGGCGTGCCTGATGTCAGAAGAAGAATTAAAGAGAAATGACTTAGCTGTCATGGCAGATTTCAGTGACTACATTAAATGGTTAGAGTCAAAGCCACTAACGCAAATAAACATAACGGAGGGATATTTTATTAAAAACAGAATCTTGTATTGCAGAAATAATTGCCTTCATGGTGAAGCAAGACTTGTAGATCCGGACGGAAGACTTCGACGGGACTTCGCACCTGAGTCATATAAAACAGAGAAAAATACATTTTTGGCAAACATGGAGATGTCGTTTCGTAACAAATGTGGTGTTTCGAATAGGCCGTGTTTGTTGATATACAGCCATTACATACCTTGTACACTGGATTCTCATCTTTGTGCCGAACTATTAAAACAGTTCGTCAGCAAAACCCAATATACCGTTATTGTCGGATACACACAAGTTTTCTATATGACTGATCAAAATCGTGCAATACAAACACTCAAAGACAGTGGAATTGATGTCCGACATACACATTGGTAGCAAAGTCCGGCTTTTCGCCAAAAAAGTACTAGAAAACATCTCCTCCATAAACCAAATGACTCCACTTGTGAGTTCTGTTTTTATAGTATTAACATGTATCGGTTGTGCTATATCTTAAATAAAACGTAGAAACGATTTGTTATAAGGCAGTTTCATGACTCCCGCCCGATTACTTCACTTTTTAGTACTGTTATTGTAGTATTCAACAGTATCGGTTGTGCAGCCAGCGGATATAAAATGAGACTTTGAAAACCAGACAATAGCCGGATAGCCGTCGAACAACACTCCAGATACAAAAATAAAGTCGAAAACCGCGGATATTATTTCTATGAACCTTACGCGTTTTGTACAATCTTGTTTTTAAGTATTAAAACGAAATTAAGAATACTTGGCGACTTTTAAAACCAAACAACAGGCGTATAGCCATCAGACAACTCTCCAGAACAAGAAAGGCGAATAGCCAGCGTTATACTTCTACTTACTATGTCCACAGACGACTCAGTATACAGAGCGCTACAACATTTGTGCAGGATTGGAAGAAAAGCGAACAACTTATATAGAAAAGTTATCAACGACGTAGACTTTCACAAAAGGCAATTTATCGTGGCGTGCCTGATGTCAGAAGAAGAATTAAAGAGAAATGACTTAGCTGTCATGGCAGATTTCAGTGACTACATTAAATGGTTAGAGTCAAAGCCACTAACGCAAATAAACATAACGGAGGGATATTTTATTAAAAACAGAATCTTGTATTGCAGAAATAATTGCCTTCATGGTGAAGCAAGACTTGTAGATCCGGACGGAAGACTTCGACGGGACTTCGCACCTGAGTCATATAAAACAGAGAAAAATACATTTTTGGCAAACATGGAGATGTCGTTTCGTAACAAATGTGGTGTTTCGAATAGGCCGTGTTTGTTGATATACAGCCATTACATACCTTGTACACTGGATTCTCATCTTTGTGCCGAACTATTAAAACAGTTCGTCAGCAAAACCCAATATACCGTTATTGTCGGATACACACAAGTTTTCTATATGACTGATCAAAATCGTGCAATACAAACACTCAAAGACAGTGGAATTGATGTCCGACATACACATTGGTAGCAAAGTCCGGCTTTTCGCCAAAAAAGTACTAGAAAACATCTCCTCCATAAACCAAATGACTCCACTTGTGAGTTCTGTTTTTATAGTATTAACATGTATCGGTTGTGCTATATCTTAAATAAAACGTAGAAACGATTTGTTATAAGGCAGTTTCATGACTCCCGCCCGATTACTTCACTTTATAGTACTGTTATTGTAGTATTCAACAGTATCGGTTGTGCTAGCCAGCGGATATAAAATGAGACTTTGAAAACCAGACAATAGCCGGATAGCCGTCGAACAACACTCCAGATACAAAAATAAAGTCGAAAACCGCGGGTATTATTTCTATGAACCTTACGCGTTTTGTACAACCTTGTTTTTAAGTATTAAAACGAAATTAAGAATACTTGGCGACTTTTAAAACCAAACAACAGGCGTATAGCCATCAGACAACTCTCCAGAACAAGAAAGGCGAATAGCCAGCGTTATACTTCTACTACAAGCCTTATACTACTACTACTACTTTGAAAACCAGACAATGGCCGGATAGCCGTCGAACAACACTCCAGATACAAAAATAAAGTCGAAAACCGCGGGTATTATTTCTATGAACCTTACGCGTTTTGTACAATCTTGTTTTTAAGTATTAAAACGAAATTAAGAATACTTGGCGACTTTTAAAACCAAACAACAGGCGTATAGCCATCAGACAACTCTCCAGAACAAGAAAGGCGAATAGCCAGCGTTATACTACGACTTTTAAAACCAAACAACAGGCGTATAGCCATCAGACAACTCTCCAGAACAAGAAAGGCGAATAGCCAGCGTTATACTACGACTTTTAAAACCAAACAACAGGCGTATAGCCATCAGACAACTCTCCAGAACAAGAAAGGCGAATAGCCAGCGTTATACTTCTTCTTACTATGTCCACAGACGACTCAGTATACAGAGCGCTACAACATTTGTGCAGGATTGGAAGAAAAGCGAACAACTTATATAGAAAAGTTATCAACGACGTAGACTTTCACAAAAGGCAATTTATCGTGGCGTGCCTGATGTCAGAAGAAGAATTAAAGAGAAATGACTTAGCTGTCATGGCAGATTTCAGTGACTACATTAAATGGTTAGAGTCAAAGCCACTAACGCAAATAAACATAACGGAGGGATATTTTATTAAAAACAGAATCTTGTATTGCAGAAATAATTGCCTTCATGGTGAAGCAAGACTTGTAGATCCGGACGGAAGACTTCGACGGGACTTCGCACCTGAGTCATATAAAACAGAGAAAAATACATTTTTGGCAAACATGGAGATGTCGTTTCGTAACAAATGTGGTGTTTCGAATAGGCCGTGTTTGTTGATATACAGCCATTACATACCTTGTACACTGGATTCTCATCTTTGTGCCGAACTATTAAAACAGTTCGTCAGCAAAACCCAATATACCGTTATTGTCGGATACACACAAGTTTTCTATATGACTGATCAAAATCGTGCAATACAAACACTCAAAGACAGTGGAATTGATGTCCGACATACACATTGGTAGCAAAGTCCGGCTTTTCGCCAAAAAAGTGCTAGAAAAATCTCCTCCATAAACCAAATGACTCCACTTGTGAGTTCTGTTTTTATAGTATTAACATGTATCGGTTGTGCTATATCTTAAATAAAACGTAGAAACGATTTGTTATAAGGCAGTTTCATGACTCCCGCCCGATTACTTCACTTTTTAGTACTGTTATTGTAGTATTCAACAGTATCGGTTGTGCTAGCCAGCGGATATAAAATGAGACTTTGAAAACCAGACAATAGCCGGATAGCCGTCGAACAACACTCCAGATACAAAAATAAAGTCGAAAACCGCGGGTATTATTTCTATGAACCTTACGCGTTTTGTACAATCTTGTTTTTAAGTATTAAAACGAAATTAAGAATACTTGGCGACTTTTAAAACCAAACAACAGGCGTATAGCCATCAGACAACTCTCCAGAACAAGAAAGGCGAATAGCCAGCGTTATACTTCTACTACAAGCCTTATACTACTACTACTACTTTGAAAACCAGACAATGGCCGGATAGCCGTCGAACAACACTCCAGATACAAAAATAAAGTCGAAAATCGCGGGTATTATTTCTATGAACCTTACGCGTTTTGTACAATCTTGTTTTTAAGTATTAAAACGAAATTAAGAATACTTGGCGACTTTTAAAACCAAACAACAGGCGTATAGCCATCAGACAACTCTCCAGAACAAGAAAGGCGAATAGCCAGCGTTATACTTCTACTACAAGCCTTATACTACTACTACTACTTTGAAAACCAGACAATGGCCGGATAGCCGTCGAACAACACTCCAGATACAAAAATAAAGTCGAAAACCGCGGGTATTATTTCTATGAACCTTACGCGTTTTGTACAATCTTGTTTTTAAGTATTAAAACGAAATTAAGAAGACTTGGCGACTTTTAAAACCAAACAACAGGCGTATAGCCATCAGACAACTCTCCAGAACAAGAAAGGCGAATAGCCAGCGTTATACTACGACTTTTAAAACCAAACAACAGGCGTATAGCCATCAGACAACTCTCCAGAACAAGAAAGGCGAATAGCCAGCGTTATACTACGACTTTTAAAACCAAACAACAGGCGTATATCCATCAGACAACTCTCCAGAACAAGAAAGGCGAATAGCCAGCGTTATACTTCTTCTTACTATGTCCACAGACGACTCAGTATACAGAGCGCTACAACATTTGTGCAGGATTGGAAGAAAAGCGAACAACTTATATAGAAAAGTTATCAACGACGTAGACTTTCACAAAAGGCAATTTATCGTGGCGTGCCTGATGTCAGAAGAAGAATTAAAGAGAAATGACTTAGCTGTCATGGCAGATTTCAGTGACTACATTAAATGGTTAGAGTCAAAGCCACTAACGCAAATAAACATAACGGAGGGATATTTTATTAAAAACAGAATCTTGTATTGCAGAAATAATTGCCTTCATGGTGAAGCAAGACTTGTAGATCCGGACGGAAGACTTCGACGGGACTTCGCACCTGAGTCATATAAAACAGAGAAAAATACATTTTTGGCAAACATGGAGATGTCGTTTCGTAACAAATGTGGTGTTTCGAATAGGCCGTGTTTGTTGATATACAGCCATTACATACCTTGTACACTGGATTCTCATCTTTGTGCCGAACTATTAAAACAGTTCGTCAGCAAAACCCAATATACCGTTATTGTCGGATACACACAAGTTTTCTATATGACTGATCAAAATCGTGCAATACAAACACTCAAAGACAGTGGAATTGATGTCCGACATACACATTGGTAGCAAAGTCCGGCTTTTCGCCAAAAAAGTGCTAGAAAAATCTCCTCCATAAACCAAATGACTCCACTTGTGAGTTCTGTTTTTATAGTATTAACATGTATCGGTTGTGCTATATCTTAAATAAAACGTAGAAACGATTTGTTATAAGGCAGTTTCATGACTCCCGCCCGATTACTTCACTTTTTAGTACTGTTATTGTAGTATTCAACAGTATCGGTTGTGCTAGCCAGCGGATATAAAATGAGACTTTGAAAACCAGACAATAGCCGGATAGCCGTCGAACAACACTCCAGATACAAAAATAAAGTCGAAAACCGCGGGTATTATTTCTATGAACCTTACGCGTTTTGTACAATCTTGTTTTTAAGTATTAAAACGAAATTAAGAATACTTGGCGACTTTTAAAACCAAACAACAGGCGTATAGCCATCAGACAACTCTCCAGAACAAGAAAGGCGAATAGCCAGCGTTATACTTCTACTACAAGCCTTATACTACTACTACTACTTTGAAAACCAGACAATGGCCGGATAGCCGTCGAACAACACTCCAGATACAAAAATAAAGTCGAAAACCGCGGGTATTATTTCTATGAACCTTACGCGTTTTGTACAATCTTGTTTTTAAGTATTAAAACGAAATTAAGAATACTTGGCGACTTTTAAAACCAAACAACAGGCGTATAGCCATCAGACAACTCTCCAGAACAAGAAAGGCGAATAGCCAGCGTTATACTTCTACTTGGCGACTTTTAAAACCAAACAACAGGCGTATAGCCATCAGACAGCTCTCCAGAACAAGAAAGGCGAATAGCCAGCGTTATACTTCTACTTGGCGACTTTTAAAACCAAACAACAGGCGTATAGCCATCAGACAACTCTCCAGAACAAGAAAGGCGAATAGCCAGCGTTATACTACGACTTTTAAAACCAAACAACAGGCGTATAGCCATCAGACAACTCTCCAGAAGAAGAAAGGCGAATAGCCAGCGTTATACAACGACTTTTAAAACCAAACAACAGGCGTATATCCATCAGACAACTCTCCAGAACAAGAAAGGCGAATAGCCAGCGTTATACTTCTACTTACTATGTCCACAGACGACTCAGTATACAGAGCGCTACAACATTTGTGCAGGATTGGAAGAAAAGCGAACAACTTATATAGAAAAGTTATCAACGACGTAGACTTTCACAAAAGGCAATTTATCGTGGCGTGCCTGATGTCAGAAGAAGAATTAAAGAGAAATGACTTAGCTGTCATGGCAGATTTCAGTGACTACATTAAATGGTTAGAGTCAAAGCCACTAACGCAAATAAACATAACGGAGGGATATTTTATTAAAAACAGAATCTTGTATTGCAGAAATAATTGCCTTCATGGTGAAGCAAGACTTGTAGATCCGGACGGAAGACTTCGACGGGACTTCGCACCTGAGTCATATAAAACAGAGAAAAATACATTTTTGGCAAACATGGAGATGTCGTTTCGTAACAAATGTGGTGTTTCGAATAGGCCGTGTTTGTTGATATACAGCCATTACATACCTTGTACACTGGATTCTCATCTTTGTGCCGAACTATTAAAACAGTTCGTCAGCAAAACCCAATATACCGTTATTGTCGGATACACACAAGTTTTCTATATGACTGATCAAAATCGTGCAATACAAACACTCAAAGACAGTGGAATTGATGTCCGACATACACATTGGTAGCAAAGTCCGGCTTTTCGCCAAAAAAGTACTAGAAAACATCTCCTCCATAAACCAAATGACTCCACTTGTGAGTTCTGTTTTTATAGTATTAACATGTATCGGTTGTGCTATATCTTAAATAAAACGTAGAAACGATTTGTTATAAGGCAGTTTCATGACTCCCGCCCGATTACTTCACTTTTTAGTACTGTTATTGTAGTATTCAACAGTATCGGTTGTGCTAGCCAGCGGATATAAAATGAGACTTTGAAAACCAGACAATAGCCGGATAGCCGTCGAACAACACTCCAGATACAAAAATAAAGTCGAAAACCGCGGGTATTATTTCTATGAACCTTACGCGTTTTGTACAATCTTGTTTTTAAGTATTAAAACGAAATTAAGAATACTTGGCGACTTTTAAAACCAAACAACAGGCGTATAGCCATCAGACAACTCTCCAGAACAAGAAAGGCGAATAGCCAGCGTTATACTTCTACTTGGCGACTTTTAAAACCAAACAACAGGCGTATAGCCATCAGACAACTCTCCAGAACAAGAAAGGCGAATAGCCAGCGTTATACTTCTACTTACTATGTCCACAGACGACTCAGTATACAGAGCGCTACAACATTTGTGCAGGATTGGAAGAAAAGCGAACAACTTATATAGAAAAGTTATCAACGACGTAGACTTTCACAAAAGGCAATTTATCGTGGCGTGCCTGATGTCAGAAGAAGAATTAAAGAGAAATGACTTAGCTGTCATGGCAGATTTCAGTGACTACATTAAATGGTTAGAGTCAAAGCCACTAACGCAAATAAACATAACGGAGGGATATTTTATTAAAAACAGAATCTTGTATTGCAGAAATAATTGCCTTCATGGTGAAGCAAGACTTGTAGATCCGGACGGAAGACTTCGACGGGACTTCGCACCTGAGTCATATAAAACAGAGAAAAATACATTTTTGGCAAACATGGAGATGTCGTTTCGTAACAAATGTGGTGTTTCGAATAGGCCGTGTTTGTTGATATACAGCCATTACATACCTTGTACACTGGATTCTCATCTTTGTGCCGAACTATTAAAACAGTTCGTCAGCAAAACCCAATATACCGTTATTGTCGGATACACACAAGTTTTCTATATGACTGATCAAAATCGTGCAATACAAACACTCAAAGACAGTGGAATTGATGTCCGACATACACATTGGTAGCAAAGTCCGGCTTTTCGCCAAAAAAGTACTAGAAAAAATCTCCTCCATAAACCAAATGACTCCACTTGTGAGTTCTGTTTTTATAGTATTAACATGTATCGGTTGTGCTATATCTTAAATAAAACGTAGAAACGATTTGTTATAAGGCAGTTTCATGACTCCCGCCCGATTACTTCACTTTTTAGTACTGTTATTGTAGTATTCAACAGTATCAGTTGTGCAAGCCAGCGGATATAAAATGAGACTTTGAAAACCAGACAATAGCCGGATAGCCGTCGAACAACACTCCAGATACAAAAATAAAGTCGAAAACCGCGGGTATTATTTCTATGAACCTTACGCGTTTTGTACAATCTTGTTTTTAAGTATTAAAACGAAATTAAGAATACTTGGCGACTTTTAAAACCAAACAACAGGCGTATAGCCATCAGACAACTCTCCAGAACAAGAAAGGCGAATAGCCAGCGTTATACTTCTCCTTGGCGACTTTTAAAACCAAACAACAGGCGTATAGCCATCAGACAACTCTCCAGAACAAGAAAGGCGAATAGCCAGCGTTATACTTCTACTTACTATGTCCACAGACGACTCAGTATACAGAGCGCTACAACATTTGTGCAGGATTGGAAGAAAAGCGAACAACTTATATAGAAAAGTTATCAACGACGTAGACTTTCACAAAAGGCAATTTATCGTGGCGTGCCTGATGTCAGAAGAAGAATTAAAGAGAAATGACTTAGCTGTCATGGCAGATTTCAGTGACTACATTAAATGGTTAGAGTCAAAGCCACTAACGCAAATAAACATAACGGAGGGATATTTTATTAAAAACAGAATCTTGTATTGCAGAAATAATTGCCTTCATGGTGAAGCAAGACTTGTAGATCCGGACGGAAGACTTCGACGGGACTTCGCACCTGAGTCATATAAAACAGAGAAAAATACATTTTTGGCAAACATGGAGATGTCGTTTCGTAACAAATGTGGTGTTTCGAATAGGCCGTGTTTGTTGATATACAGCCATTACATACCTTGTACACTGGATTCTCATCTTTGTGCCGAACTATTAAAACAGTTCGTCAGCAAAACCCAATATACCGTTATTGTCGGATACACACAAGTTTTCTATATGACTGATCAAAATCGTGCAATACAAACACTCAAAGACAGTGGAATTGATGTCCGACATACACATTGGTAGCAAAGTCCGGCTTTTCGCCAAAAAAGTACTAGAAAACATCTCCTCCATAAACCAAATGACTCCACTTGTGAGTTCTGTTTTTATAGTATTAACATGTATCGGTTGTGCTATATCTTAAATAAAACGTAGAAACGATTTGTTATAAGGCAGTTTCATGACTCCCGCCCGATTACTTCACTTTTTAGTACTGTTATTGTAGTATTCAACAGTATCGGTTGTGCTAGCCAGCGGATATAAAATGAGACTTTGAAAACCAGACAATAGCCGGATAGCCGTCGAACAACCCTCCAGATACAAAAATAAAGTCGAAAACCGCGGGTATTATTTCTATGAACCTTACGCGTTTTGTACAATCTTGTTTTTAAGTATTAAAACGAAATTAAGAATACTTGGCGACTTTTAAAACCAAACAACAGGCGTATAGCCATCAGACAACTCTCCAGAACAAGAAAGGCGAATAGCCAGCGTTATACTTCTACTACAAGCCTTATACTACTACTACTACTTTGAAAACCAGACAATGGCCGGATAGCCGTCGAACAACACTCCAGATACAAAAATAAAGTCGAAAACCGCGGGTATTATTTCTATGAACCTTACGCGTTTTGTACAATCTTGTTTTTAAGTATTAAAACGAAATTAAGAATACTTGGCGACTTTTAAAACCAAACAACAGGCGTATAGCCATCAGACAACTCTCCAGAACAAGAAAGGCGAATAGCCAGCGTTATACTACGACTTTTAAAACCAAACAACAGGCGTATAGCCATCAGACAACTCTCCAGAACAAGAAAGGCGAATAGCCAGCGTTATACTACGACTTTTAAAACCAAACAACAGGCGTATATCCATCAGACAACTCTCCAGAACAAGAAAGGCGAATAGCCAGCGTTATACTTCTACTTACTATGTCCACAGACGACTCAGTATACAGAGCGCTACAACATTTGTGCAGGATTGGAAGAAAAGCGAACAACTTATATAGAAAAGTTATCAACGACGTAGACTTTCACAAAAGGCAATTTATCGTGGCGTGCCTGATGTCAGAAGAAGAATTAAAGAGAAATGACTTAGCTGTCATGGCAGATTTCAGTGACTACATTAAATGGTTAGAGTCAAAGCCACTAACGCAAATAAACATAACGGAGGGATATTTTATTAAAAACAGAATCTTGTATTGCAGAAATAATTGCCTTCATGGTGAAGCAAGACTTGTAGATCCGGACGGAAGACTTCGACGGGACTTCGCACCTGAGTCATATAAAACAGAGAAAAATACATTTTTGGCAAACATGGAGATGTCGTTTCGTAACAAATGTGGTGTTTCGAATAGGCCGTGTTTGTTGATATACAGCCATTACATACCTTGTACACTGGATTCTCATCTTTGTGCCGAACTATTAAAACAGTTCGTCAGCAAAACCCAATATACCGTTATTGTCGGATACACACAAGTTTTCTATATGACTGATCAAAATCGTGCAATACAAACACTCAAAGACAGTGGAATTGATGTCCGACATACACATTGGTAGCAAAGTCCGGCTTTTCGCCAAAAAAGTACTAGAAAACATCTCCTCCATAAACCAAATGACTCCACTTGTGAGTTCTGTTTTTATAGTATTAACATGTATCGGTTGTGCTATATCTTAAATAAAACGTAGAAACGATTTGTTATAAGGCAGTTTCATGACTCCCGCCCGATTACTTCACTTTTTAGTACTGTTATTGTAGTATTCAACAGTATCGGTTGTGCTAGCCAGCGGATATAAAATGAGACTTTGAAAACCAGACAATAGCCGGATAGCCGTCGAACAACACTCCAGATACAAAAATAAAGTCGAAAACCGCGGGTATTATTTCTATGAACCTTACGCGTTTTGTACAATCTTGTTTTTAAGTATTAAAACGAAATTAAGAATACTTGGCGACTTTTAAAACCAAACAACAGGCGTATAGCCATCAGACAACTCTCCAGAACAAGAAAGGCGAATAGCCAGCGTTATACTTCTACTACAAGCCTTATACTACTACTACTACTTTGAAAACCAGACAATGGCCGGATAGCCGTCGAACAACACTCCAGATACAAAAATAAAGTCGAAAACCGCGGGTATTATTTCTATGAACCTTACGCGTTTTGTACAATCTTGTTTTTAAGTATTAAAACGAAATTAAGAATACTTGGCGACTTTTAAAACCAAACAACAGGCGTATAGCCATCAGACAACTCTCCAGAACAAGAAAGGCGAATAGCCAGCGTTATACTTCTACTACAAGCCTTATACAACTACTACTACTTTGAAAACCAGACAATGGCCGGATAGCCGTCGAACAACACTCCAGATACAAAAATAAAGTCGAAAACCGCGGGTATTATTTCTATGAACCTTACGCGTTTTGTACAATCTTGTTTTTAAGTATTAAAACGAAATTAAGAATACTTGGCGACTTTTAAAACCAAACAACAGGCGTATAGCCATCAGACAACTCTCCAAAACAAGAAAGGCGAATAGCCAGCGTTATACTTCTACTTGGCGACTTTTAAAACCAAACAACAGGCGTATATCCATCAGACAACTCTCCAGAACAAGAAAGGCGAATAGCCAGCGTTATACTTCTACTTACTATGTCCACAGACGACTCAGTATACAGAGCGCTACAACATTTGTGCAGGATTGGAAGAAAAGCGAACAACTTATATAGAAAAGTTATCAACGACGTAGACTTTCACAAAAGGCAATTTATCGTGGCGTGCCTGATGTCAGAAGAAGAATTAAAGAGAAATGACTTAGCTGTCATGGCAGATTTCAGTGACTACATTAAATGGTTAGAGTCAAAGCCACTAACGCAAATAAACATAACGGAGGGATATTTTATTAAAAACAGAATCTTGTATTGCAGAAATAATTGCCTTCATGGTGAAGCAAGACTTGTAGATCCGGACGGAAGACTTCGACGGGACTTCGCACCTGAGTCATATAAAACAGAGAAAAATACATTTTGGCAAACATGGAGATGTCGTTTCGTAACAAATGTGGTGTTTCGAATAGGCCGTGTTTGTTGATATACAGCCATTACATACCTTGTACACTGGATTCTCATCTTTGTGCCGAACTATTAAAACAATTCGTCAGCAAAACCCAATATACCGTTATTGTCGGATACACACAAGTTTTCTATATGACTGATCAAAATCGTGCAATACAAACACTCAAAGACAGTGGAATTGATGTCCGACATACACATTGGTAGCAAAGTCCGGCTTTTCGCCAAAAAAGTACTAGAAAAAATCTCCTCCATAAACCAAATGACTCCACTTGTGAGTTCTGTTTTTATAGTATTAACATGTATCGGTTGTGCTATATCTTAAATAAAACGTAGAAACGATTTGTTATAAGGCAGTTTCATGACTCCCGCCCGATTACTTCACTTTTTAGTACTGTTATTGTAGTATTCAACAGTATCGGTTGTGCTAGCCAGCGGATATCAAATGAGACTTTGAAAACCAGACAATAGCCGGATAGCCGTCGAACAACACTCCAGATACAAAAATAAAGTCGAAAACCGCGGGTATTATTTCTATGAACCTTACGCGTTTTGTACAATCTTGTTTTTAAGTATTAAAACGAAATTAAGAATACTTGGCGACTTTTAAAACCAAACAACAGGCGTATAGCCATCAGACAACTCTCCAGAACAAGAAAGGCGAATAGCCAGCGTTATACTTCTACTACAAGCCTTATACTACTACTACTACTTTGAAAACCAGACAATGGCCGGATAGCCGTCGAACAACACTCCAGATACAAAAATAAAGTCGAAAACCGCGGGTATTATTTCTATGAACCTTACGCGTTTTGTACAATCTTGTTTTTAAGTATTAAAACGAAATTAAGAATACTTGGCGACTTTTAAAACCAAACAACAGGCGTATAGCCATCAGACAACTCTCCAGAACAAGAAAGGCGAATAGCCAGCGTTATACTTCTACTACAAGCCTTATACTACTACTACTACTTTGAAAACCAGACAATGGCCGGATAGCCGTCGAACAACACTCCAGATACAAAAATAAAGTCGAAAACAGCGGGTATTATTTCTATGAACCTTACGCGTTTTGTACAATCTTGTTTTTAAGTATTAAAACGAAATTAAGAATACTTGGCGACTTTTAAAACCAAACAACAGGCGTATAGCCATCAGACAACTCTCCAGAACAAGAAAGGCGAATAGCCAGCGTTATACTTCTACTACAAGCCTTATACAACTACTACTACTTTGAAAACCAGACAATGGCCGGATAGCCGTCGAACAACACTCCAGATACAAAAATAAAGTCGAAAACCGCGGGTATTATTTCTATGAACCTTACGCGTTTTGTACAATCTTGTTTTTAAGTATTAAAACGAAATTAAGAATACTTGGCGACTTTTAAAACCAAACAACAGGCGTATAGCCATCAGACAACTCTCCAAAACAAGAAAGGCGAATAGCCAGCGTTATACTTCTACTTGGCGACTTTTAAAACCAAACAACAGGCGTATATCCATCAGACAACTCTCCAGAACAAGAAAGGCGAATAGCCAGCGTTATACTTCTACTTACTATGTCCACAGACGACTCAGTATACAGAGCGCTACAACATTTGTGCAGGATTGGAAGAAAAGCGAACAACTTATATAGAAAAGTTATCAACGACGTAGACTTTCACAAAAGGCAATTTATCGTGGCGTGCCTGATGTCAGAAGAAGAATTAAAGAGAAATGACTTAGCTGTCATGGCAGATTTCAGTGACTACATTAAATGGTTAGAGTCAAAGCCACTAACGCAAATAAACATAACGGAGGGATATTTTATTAAAAACAGAATCTTGTATTGCAGAAATAATTGCCTTCATGGTGAAGCAAGACTTGTAGATCCGGACGGAAGACTTCGACGGGACTTCGCACCTGAGTCATATAAAACAGAGAAAAATACATTTTTGGCAAACATGGAGATGTCGTTTCGTAACAAATGTGGTGTTTCGAATAGGCCGTGTTTGTTGATATACAGCCATTACATACCTTGTACACTGGATTCTCATCTTTGTGCCGAACTATTAAAACAGTTCGTCAGCAAAACCCAATATACCGTTATTGTCGGATACACACAAGTTTTCTATATGAATGATCAAAATCGTGCAATACAAACACTCAAAGACAGTGGAATTGATGTCCGACATACACATTGGTAGCAAAGTCCGGCTTTTCGCCAAAAAAGTACTAGAAAAAATCTCCTCCATAAACCAAATGACTCCACTTGTGAGTTCTGTTTTTATAGTATTAACATGTATCGGTTGTGCTATATCTTAAATAAAACGTAGAAACGATTTGTTATAAGGCAGTTTCATGACTCCCGCCCGATTACTTCACTTTTTAGTACTGTTATTGTAGTATTCAACAGTATCGGTTGTGCTAGCCAGCGGATATAAAATGAGACTTTGAAAACCAGACAATAGCCGGATAGCCGTCGAACAACACTCCAGATACAAAAATAAAGTCGAAAACCGCGGGTATTATTTCTATGAACCTTACGCGTTTTGTACAATCTTGTTTTTAAGTATTAAAACGAAAATAAGAATACTTGGCGACTTTTAAAACCAAACAACAGGCGTATAGCCATCAGACAACTCTCCAGAACAAGAAAGGCGAATAGCCAGCGTTATACTTCTACTACAAGCCTTATACTACTACTACTACTTTGAAAACCAGACAATGGCCGGATAGCCGTCGAACAACACTCCAGATACAAAAATAAAGTCGAAAACCGCGGGTATTATTTCTATGAACCTTACGCGTTTTGTACAATCTTGTTTTTAAGTATTAAAACGAAATTAAGAATACTTGGCGACTTTTAAAACCAAACAACAGGCGTATAGCCATCAGACAACTCTCCAGAACAAGAAAGGCGAATAGCCAGCGTTATACTTCTACTACAAGCCTTATACTACTACTACTACTTTGAAAACCAGACAATGGCCGGATAGCCGTCGAACAACACTCCAGATACAAAAATAAAGTCGAAAACCGCGGGTATTATTTCTATGAACCTTACGCGTTTTGTACAATCTTGTTTTTTAAGTATTAAAACGAAATTAAGAATAATAGGCGACTTTTAAAACCAAACAACAGGCGTATAGCCATCAGACAACTCTCCAGAACAAGAAAGGCGAATAGCCAGCGTTATACTACGACTTTTAAAACCAAACAACAGGCGTATAGCCATCAGACAACTCTCCAGAACAAGAAAGGCGAATAGCCAGCGTTATACTACGACTTTTAAAACCAAACAACAGGCGTATATCCATCAGACAACTCTCCAGAACAAGAAAGGCGAATAGCCAGCGTTATACTTCTACTTACTATGTCCACAGACGACTCAGTATACAGAGCGCTACAACATTTGTGCAGGATTGGAAGAAAAGCGAACAACTTATATAGAAAAGTTATCAACGACGTAGACTTTCACAAAAGGCAATTTATCGTGGCGTGCCTGATGTCAGAAGAAGAATTAAAGAGAAATGACTTAGCTGTCATGGCAGATTTCAGTGACTACATTAAATGGTTAGAGTCAAAGCCACTAACGCAAATAAACATAACGGAGGGATATTTTATTAAAAACAGAATCTTGTATTGCAGAAATAATTGCCTTCATGGTGAAGCAAGACTTGTAGATCCGGACGGAAGACTTCGACGGGACTTCGCACCTGAGTCATATAAAACAGAGAAAAATACATTTTTGGCAAACATGGAGATGTCGTTTCGTAACAAATGTGGTGTTTCGAATAGGCCGTGTTTGTTGATATACAGCCATTACATACCTTGTACACTGGATTCTCATCTTTGTGCCGAACTATTAAAACAGTTCGTCAGCAAAACCCAATATACCGTTATTGTCGGATACACACAAGTTTTCTATATGTCTGATCAAAATCGTGCAATACAAACACTCAAAGACAGTGGAATTGATGTCCGACATACACATTGGTAGCAAAGTCCGGCTTTTCGCCAAAAAAGTACTAGAAAAAATCTCCTCCATAAAACAAATGACTCCACTTGTGAGTTCTGTTTTTATAGTATTAACATGTACCGGTTGTGCTATATCTTAAATAAAACGTAGAAACGATTTGTTATAAGGCAGTTTCATGACTCCCGCCCGATTACTTCACTTTTTAGTACTGTTATTGTAGTATTCAACAGTATCGGTTGTGCTAGCCAGCGGATATCAAATGAGACTTTGAAAACCAGACAATAGCCGGATAGCCGTCGAACAACACTCCAGATACAAAAATAAAGTCGAAAACCGCGGGTATTATTTCTATGAACCTTACGCGTTTTGTACAATCTTGTTTTTAAGTATTAAAACGAAATTAAGAATACTTGGCGACTTTTAAAACCAAACAACAGGCGTATAGCCATCAGACAACTCTCCAGAACAAGAAAGGCGAATAGCCAGCGTTATACTTCTACTACAAGCCTTATACTACTACTACTACTTTGAAAACCAGACAATGGCCGGATAGCCGTCGAACAACACTCCAGATACAAAAATAAAGTCGAAAACCGCGGGTATTATTTCTATGAACCTTACGCGTTTTGTACAATCTTGTTTTTTAAGTATTAAAACGAAATTAAGAATAATAGGCGACTTTTAAAACCAAACAACAGGCGTATAGCCATCAGACAACTCTCCAGAACAAGAAAGGCGAATAGCCAGCGTTATACTACGACTTTTAAAACCAAACAACAGGCGTATAGCCATCAGACAACTCTCCAGAACAAGAAAGGCGAATAGCCAGCGTTATACTACGACTTTTAAAACCAAACAACAGGCGTATATCCATCAGACAACTCTCCAGAACAAGAAAGGCGAATAGCCAGCGTTATACTTCTACTTACTATGTCCACAGACGACTCAGTATACAGAGCGCTACAACATTTGTGCAGGATTGGAAGAAAAGCGAACAACTTATATAGAAAAGTTATCAACGACGTAGACTTTCACAAAAGGCAATTTATCGTGGCGTGCCTGATGTCAGAAGAAGAATTAAAGAGAAATGACTTAGCTGTCATGGCAGATTTCAGTGACTACATTAAATGGTTAGAGTCAAAGCCACTAACGCAAATAAACATAACGGAGGGATATTTTATTAAAAACAGAATCTTGTATTGCAGAAATAATTGCCTTCATGGTGAAGCAAGACTTGTAGATCCGGACGGAAGACTTCGACGGGACTTCGCACCTGAGTCATATAAAACAGAGAAAAATACATTTTTGGCAAACATGGAGATGTCGTTTCGTAACAAATGTGCTGTTTCGAATAGGCCGTGTTTGTTGATATACAGCCATTACATACCTTGTACACTGGATTCTCATCTTTGTGCCGAACTATTAAAACAGTTCGTCAGCAAAACCCAATATACCGTTATTGTCGGATACACACAAGTTTTCTATATGACTGATCAAAATCGTGCAATACAAACACTCAAAGACAGTGGAATTGATGTCCGACATACACATTGGTAGCAAAGTCCGGCTTTTCGCCAAAAAAGTACTAGAAAAAATCTCCTCCATAAACCAAATGACTCCACTTGTGAGTTCTGTTTTTATAGTATTAACATGTATCGGTTGTGCTATATCTTAAATAAAACGTAGAAACGATTTGTTATAAGGCAGTTTCATGACTCCCGCCCGATTACTTCACTTTTTAGTACTGTTATTGTAGTATTCAACAGTATCGGTTGTGCTAGCCAGCGGATATCAAATGAGACTTTGAAAACCAGACAATAGCCGGATAGCCGTCGAACAACACTCCAGATACAAAAATAAAGTCGAAAACCGCGGGTATTATTTCTATGAACCTTACGCGTTTTGTACAATCTTGTTTTTAAGTATTAAAACGAAATTAAGAATACTTGGCGACTTTTAAAACCAAACAACAGGCGTATAGCCATCAGACAACTCTCCAGAACAAGAAAGGCGAATAGCCAGCGTTATACTTCTACTACAAGCCTTATACTACTACTACTACTTTGAAAACCAGACAATGGCCGGATAGCCGTCGAACAACACTCCAGATACAAAAATAAAGTCGAAAACCGCGGGTATTATTTCTATGAACCTTACGCGTTTTGTACAATCTTGTTTTTTAAGTATTAAAACGAAATTAAGAGTAATAGGCGACTTTTAAAACCAAACAACAGGCGTATAGCCATCAGACAACTCTCCAGAACAAGAAAGGCGAATAGCCAGCGTTATACTACGACTTTTAAAACCAAACAACAGGCGTATAGCCATCAGACAACTCTCCAGAACAAGAAAGGCGAATAGCCAGCGTTATACTACGACTTTTAAAACCAAACAACAGGCGTATATCCATCAGACAACTCTCCAGAACAAGAAAGGCGAATAGCCAGCGTTATACTTCTACTTACTATGTCCACAGACGACTCAGTATACAGAGCGCTACAACATTTGTGCAGGATTGGAAGAAAAGCGAACAACTTATATAGAAAAGTTATCAACGACGTAGACTTTCACAAAAGGCAATTTATCGTGGCGTGCCTGATGTCAGAAGAAGAATTAAAGAGAAATGACTTAGCTGTCATGGCAGATTTCAGTGACTACATTAAATGGTTAGAGTCAAAGCCACTAACGCAAATAAACATAACGGAGGGATATTTTATTAAAAACAGAATCTTGTATTGCAGAAATAATTGCCTTCATGGTGAAGCAAGACTTGTAGATCCGGACGGAAGACTTCGACGGGACTTCGCACCTGAGTCATATAAAACAGAGAAAAATACATTTTTGGCAAACATGGAGATGTCGTTTCGTAACAAATGTGCTGTTTCGAATAGGCCGTGTTTGTTGATATACAGCCATTACATACCTTGTACACTGGATTCTCATCTTTGTGCCGAACTATTAAAACAGTTCGTCAGCAAAACCCAATATACCGTTATTGTCGGATACACACAAGTTTTCTATATGTCTGATCAAAATCGTGCAATACAAACACTCAAAGACAGTGGAATTGATGTCCGACATACACATTGGTAGCAAAGTCCGGCTTTTCGCCAAAAAAGTACTAGAAAAAATCTCCTCCATAAAACAAATGACTCCACTTGTGAGTTCTGTTTTTATAGTATTAACATGTACCGGTTGTGCTATATCTTAAATAAAACGTAGAAACGATTTGTTATAAGGCAGTTTCATGACTCCCGCCCGATTACTTCACTTTTTAGTACTGTTATTGTAGTATTCAACAGTATCGGTTGTGCTAGCCAGCGGATATAAAATGAGACTTTGAAAACCAGACAATAGCCGGATAGCCGTCGAACAACACTCCAGATACAAAAATAAAGTCGAAAACCGCGGGTATTATTTCTATGAACCTTACGCGTTTTGTACAATCTTGTTTTTAAGTATTAAAACGAAATTAAGAATACTTGGCGACTTTTAAAACCAAACAACAGGCGTATAGCCATCAGACAACTCTCCAGAACAAGAAAGGCGAATAGCCAGCGTTATACTTCTACTACAAGCCTTATACTACTACTACTACTTTGAAAACCAGACAATGGCCGGATAGCCGTCGAACAACACTCCAGATACAAAAATAAAGTCGAAAACCGCGGGTTTTATTTCTATGAACCTTACGCGTTTTGTACAATCTTGTTTTTAAGTATTAAAACGAAATTAAGAATACTTGGCGACTTTTAAAACCAAACAACAGGCGTATAGCCATCAGACAACTCTCCAGAACAAGAAAGGCGAATAGCCAGCGTTATACTTCTACTTGGCGACTTTTAAAACCAAACAACAGGCGTATAGCCATCAGACAACTCTCCAGAACAAGAAAGGCGAATAGCCAGCGTTATACTTCTACTTACTATGTCCACAGACGACTCAGTATACAGAGCGCTACAACATTTGTGCAGGATTGGAAGAAAAGCGAACAACTTATATAGAAAAGTTATCAACGACGTAGACTTTCACAAAAGGCAATTTATCGTGGCGTGCCTGATGTCAGAAGAAGAATTAAAGAGAAATGACTTAGCTGTCATTGCAGATTTCAGTGACTACATTAAATGGTTAGAGTCAAAGCCACTAACGCAAATAAACATAACGGAGGGATATTTTATTAAAATCAGAATCTTGTATTGCAGAAATAATTGCCTTCATGGTGGAGCAAGACTTGTAGATCCGGACGGAAGACTTCGACGGGACTTCGCACCTGAGTCATATAAAACAGAGAAAAATACATTTTTGGCAAACATGGAGATGTCGTTTCGTAACAAATGTGGTGTTTCGAATAGGCCGTGTTTGTTGACATACAGCCATTACATACCTTGTACACTGGATTCTCATCTTTGTGCCGAACTATTAAAACAGTTCGTCAGCAAAACCCAATATACCGTTATTGTCGGATACACACAAGTTTTCTATATGACTGATCAAAATCGTGCAATACAAACACTCAAAGACAGTGGAATTGATGTCCGACATACACATTGGTAGCAAAGTCCGGCTTTTCGCCAAAAAAGTACTAGAAAACATCTCCTCCATAAACCAAATGACTCCACTTGTGAGTTCTGTTTTTATAGTATTAACATGTATCGGTTGTGCTATATCTTAAATAAAACGTAGAAACGATTTGTTATAAGGCAGTTTCATGACTCCCGCCCGATTACTTCACTTTTTAGTACTGTTATTGTAGTATTCAACAGTATCGGTTGTGCTAGCCAGCGGATATAAAATGAGACTTTGAAAACCAGACAATAGCCGGATAGCCGTCGAACAACACTCCAGATACAAAAATAAAGTCGAAAACCGCGGGTATTATTTCTATGAACCTTACGCGTTTTGTACAATCTTGTTTTTAAGTATTAAAACGAAATTAAGAATACTTGGCGACTTTTAAAACCAAACAACAGGCGTATAGCCATCAGACAACTCTCCAGAACAAGAAAGGCGAATAGCCAGCGTTATACTTCTACTACAAGCCTTATACTACTACTACTACTTTGAAAACCAGACAATGGCCGGATAGCCGTCGAACAACACTCCAGATACAAAAATAAAGTCGAAAACCTCGGGTATTATTTCTATGAACCTTACGCGTTTTGTACAATCTTGTTTTTAAGTATTAAAACGAAATTAAGAATACTTGGCGACTTTTAAAACCAAACAACAGGCGTATAGCCATCAGACAACTCTCCAGAACAAGAAAGGCGAATAGCCAGCGTTATACTTCTACTTGGCGACTTTTAAAACCAAACAACAGGCGTATAGCCATCAGACAACTCTCCAGAACAAGAAAGGCGAATAGCCAGTGGTATACTTCTACTTACTATGTCCACAGACGACTCAGTATACAGAGCGCTACAACATTTGTGCAGGATTGGAAGAAAAGCGAACAACTTATATAGAAAAGTTATCAACGACGTAGACTTTCACAAATGGCAATTTATCGTGGCGTGCCTGATGTCAGAAGAAGAATTAAAGAGAAATGACTTAGCTGTCATGGCAGATTTCAGTGACTACATTAAATGGTTAGAGTCAAAGCCACTAACGCAAATAAACATAACGGAGGGATATTTTATTAAAAACAGAATCTTGTATTGCAGAAATAATTGCCTTCATGGTGAAGCAAGACTTGTAGATCCGGACGGAAGACTTCGACGGGACTTCGCACCTGAGTCATATAAAACAGAGAAAAATACATTTTTGGCAAACATGGAGATGTCGTTTCGTAACAAATGTGGTGTTTCGAATAGGCCGTGTTTGTTGATATACAGCCATTACATACCTTGTACACTGGATTCTCATCTTTGTGCCGAACTATTAAAACAGTTCGTCAGCAAAACCCAATATACCGTTATTGTCGGACACACACAAGTTTTCTATATGACTGATCAAAATCGTGCAATACAAACACTCAAAGACAGTGGAATTGATGTCCGACATACACATTGGTAGCAAAGTCCGGCTTTTCGCCAAAAAAGTACTAGAAAAAATCTCCTCCATAAACCAAATGACTCCATTGTGAGTTCTGTTTTTATAGTATTAACATGTATCGATTGTCCTATATCTTAAATAAAACGTAGAAACGATTTGTTATAAGGCAGTTTCATGACTCCCGCCCGATTACTTCACTTTTTAGTACTGTTATTGTAGTATTCAACAGTATCGGTTGTGCAAGCCAGCGGATATAAAATGAGACTTTGAAAACCAGACAATAGCCGGATAGCCGTCGAACAACACTCCAGATACAAAAATAAAGTCGAAAACCGCGGGTATTATTTCTATGAACCTTACGCGTTTTGTACAATCTTGTTTTTAAGTATTAAAACGAAATTAAGAATACTTGGCGACTTTTAAAACCAAACAACAGGCGTATAGCCATCAGACAACTCTCCAGAACAAGAAAGGCGAATAGCCAGCGTTATACTTCTACTACAAGCCTTATACTACTACTACTACTTTGAAAACCAGACAATGGCCGGATAGCCGTCGAACAACACTCCAGATACAAAAATAAAGTCGAAAACCGCGGGTATTATTTCTATGAACCTTACGCGTTTTGTACAATCTTGTTTTTAAGTATTAAAACGAAATTAAGAATACTTGGCGACTTTTAAAACCAAACAACAGGCGTATAGCCATCAGACAACTCTCCAGAACAAGAAAGGCGAATAGCCAGCGTTATACTTCTACTTGGCGACTTTTAAAACCAAACAACAGGCGTATAGCCATCAGACAACTCTCCAGAACAAGAAAGGCGAATAGCCAGCGTTATACTTCTACTTACTATGTCCACAGACGACTCAGTATACAGAGCGCTACAACATTTGTGCAGGATTGGAAGAAAAGCGAACAACTTATATAGAAAAGTTATCAACGACGTAGACTTTCACAAAAGGCAATTTATCGTGGCGTGCCTGATGTCAGAAGAAGAATTAAAGAGAAATGACTTAGCTGTCATGGCAGATTTCAGTGACTACATTAAATGGTTAGAGTCAAAGCCACTAACGCAAATAAACATAACGGAGGGATATTTTATTAAAAACAGAATCTTGTATTGCAGAAATAATTGCCTTCATGGTGAAGCAAGACTTGTAGATCCGGACGGAAGACTTCGACGGGACTTCGCACCTGAGTCATATAAAACAGAGAAAAATACATTTTTGGCAAACATGGAGATGTCGTTTCGTAACAAATGTGGTGTTTCGAATAGGCCGTGTTTGTTGATATACAGCCATTACATACCTTGTACACTGGATCCTCATCTTTGTGCCGAACTATTAAAACAGTTCGTCAGCAAAACCCAATATACCGTTATTGTCGGATACACACAAGTTTTCTATATGACTGATCAAAATCGTGCAATACAAACACTCAAAGACAGTGGAATTGATGTCCGACATACACATTGGTAGCAAAGTCCGGCTTTTCGCCAAAAAAGTACTAGAAAACATCTCCTCCATAAACCAAATGACTCCACTTGTGAGTTCTGTTTTTATAGTATTAACATGTATCGGTTGTGCTATATCTTAAATAAAACGTAGAAACGATTTGTTATAAGGCAGTTTCATGACTCCCGCCCGATTACTTCACTTTTTAGTACTGTTATTGTAGTATTCAACAGTATCGGTTGTGCAAGCCAGCGGATATAAAATGAGACTTTGAAAACCAGACAATAGCCGGATAGCCGTCGAACAACACTCCAGATACAAAAATAAAGTCGAAAACCGCGGGTATTATTTCTATGAACCTTACGCGTTTTGTACAATCTTGTTTTTAAGTATTAAAACGAAATTAAGAATACTTGGCGACTTTTAAAACCAAACAACAGGCGTATAGCCATCAGACAACTCTCCAGAACAAGAAAGGCGAATAGCCAGCGTTATACTTCTACTACAAGCCTTATACTACTACTACTACTTTGAAAACCAGACAATGGCCGGATAGCCGTCGAACAACACTCCAGATACAAAAATAAAGTCGAAAACCGCGGGTATTATTTCTATGAACCTTACGCGTTTTGTACAATCTTGTTTTTAAGTATTAAAACGAAATTAAGAATACTTGGCGACTTTTAAAACCAAACAACAGGCGTATAGCCATCAGACAACTCTCCAGAACAAGAAAGGCGAATAGCCAGCGTTATACTTCTACTTGGCGACTTTTAAAACCAAACAACAGGCGTATAGCCATCAGACAACTCTCCAGAACAAGAAAGGCGAATAGCCAGCGTTATACTTCTACTTACTATGTCCACAGACGACTCAGTATACAGAGCGCTACAACATTTGTGCAGGATTGGAAGAAAAGCGAACAACTTATATAGAAAAGTTATCAACGACGTAGACTTTCACAAAAGGCAATTTATCGTGGCGTGCCTGATGTCAGAAGAAGAATTAAAGAGAAATGACTTAGCTGTCATGGCAGATTTCAGTGACTACATTAAATGGTTAGAGTCAAAGCCACTAACGCAAATAAACATAACGGAGGGATATTTTATTAAAAACAGAATCTTGTATTGCAGAAATAATTGCCTTCATGGTGAAGCAAGACTTGTAGATCCGGACGGAAGACTTCGACGGGACTTCGCACCTGAGTCATATAAAACAGAGAAAAATACATTTTTGGCAAACATGGAGATGTCGTTTCGTAACAAATGTGGTGTTTCGAATAGGCCGTGTTTGTTGATATACAGCCATTACATACCTTGTACACTGGATTCTCATCTTTGTGCCGAACTATTAAAACAGTTCGTCAGCAAAACCCAATATACCGTTATTGTCGGATACACACAAGTTTTCTATATGACTGATCAAAATCGTGCAATACAAACACTCAAAGACAGTGGAATTGATGTCCGACATACACATTGGTAGCAAAGTCCGGCTTTTCGCCAAAAAAATACTAGAAAACATCTCCTCCATAAACCAAATGACTCCACTTGTGAGTTCTGTTTTTATAGTATTAACATGTATCGGTTGTGCTATATCTTAAATAAAACGTAGAAACGATTTGTTATAAGGCAGTTTCATGACTCCCGCCCGATTACTTCACTTTTTAGTACTGTTATTGTAGTATTCAACAGTATCGGTTGTGCTAGCCAGCGGATATAAAATGAGACTTTGAAAACCAGACAATAGCCGGATAGCCGTCGAACAACACTCCAGATACAAAAATTAAGTCGAAAACCGCGGGTATTATTTCTATGAACCTTACGCGTTTTGTACAATCTTGTTTTTAAGTATTAAAACGAAATTAAGAATACTTGGCGACTTTTAAAACCAAACAACAGGCGTATAGCCATCAGACAACTCTCCAGAACAAGAAAGGCGAATAGCCAGCGTTATACTTCTACTACAAGCCTTATACTACTACTACTACTTTGAAAACCAGACAATGGCCGGATAGCCGTCGAACAACACTCCAGATACAAAAATAAAGTCGAAAACCGCGGGTATTATTTCTATGAACCTTACGCGTTTTGTACAATCTTGTTTTTAAGTATTAAAACGAAATTAAGAATACTTGGCGACTTTTAAAACCAAACAACAGGCGTATAGCCATCAGACAACTCTCCAGAACAAGAAAGGCGAATAGCCAGCGTTATACTTCTACTTGGCGACTTTTAAAACCAAACAACAGGCGTATAGCCATCAGACAACTCTCCAGAACAAGAAAGGCGAATAGCCAGCGTTATACTTCTACTTACTATGTCCACAGACGACTCAGTATACAGAGCGCTACAACATTTGTGCAGGATTGGAAGAAAAGCGAACAACTTATATAGAAAAGTTATCAACGACGTAGACTTTCACAAAAGGCAATTTATCGTGGCGTGCCTGATGTCAGAAGAAGAATTAAAGAGAAATGACTTAGCTGTCATGGCAGATTTCAGTGACTACATTAAATGGTTAGAGTCAAAGCCACTAACGCAAATAAACATAACGGAGGGATATTTTATTAAAAACAGAATCTTGTATTGCAGAAATAATTGCCTTCATGGTGAAGCAAGACTTGTAGATCCGGACGGAAGACTTCGACGGGACTTCGCACCTGAGTCATATAAAACAGAGAAAAATACATTTTTGGCAAACATGGAGATGTCGTTTCGTAACAAATGTGGTGTTTCGAATAGGCCGTGTTTGTTGATATACAGCCATTACATACCTTGTACACTGGATTCTCATCTTTGTGCCGAACTATTAAAACAGTTCGTCAGCAAAACCCAATATACCGTTATTGTCGGATACACACAAGTTTTCTATATGACTGATCAAAATCGTGCAATACAAACACTCAAAGACAGTGGAATTGATGTCCGACATACACATTGGTAGCAAAGTCCGGCTTTTCGCCAAAAAAGTACTAGAAAACATCTCCTCCATAAACCAAATGACTCCACTTGTGAGTTCTGTTTTTATAGTATTAACATGTATCGGTTGTGCTATATCTTAAATAAAACGTAGAAACGATTTGTTATAAGGCAGTTTCATGACTCCCGCCCGATTACTTCACTTTTTAGTACTGTTATTGTAGTATTCAACAGTATCGGTTGTGCTAGCCAGCGGATATAAAATGAGACTTTGAAAACCAGACAATAGCCGGATAGCCGTCGAACAACACTCCAGATACAAAAATAAAGTCGAAAACCGCGGGTATTATTTCTATGAACCTTACGCGTTTTGTACAATCTTGTTTTTAAGTATTAAAACGAAATTAAGAATACTTGGCGACTTTTAAAACCAAACAACAGGCGTATAGCCATCAGACAACTCTCCAGAACAAGAAAGGCGAATAGCCAGCGTTATACTTCTACTACAAGCCTTATACTACTACTACTACTTTGAAAACCAGACAATGGCCGGATAGCCGTCGAACAACACTCCAGATACAAAAATAAAGTCGAAAACCGCGGGTATTATTTCTATGAACCTTACGCGTTTTGTACAATCTTGTTTTTAAGTATTAAAACGAAATTAAGAATACTTGGCGACTTTTAAAACCAAACAACAGGCGTATAGCCATCAGACAACTCTCCAGAACAAGAAAGGCGAATAGCCAGCGTTATACTTCTACTTGGCGACTTTTAAAACCAAACAACAGGCGTATAGCCATCAGACAACTCTCCAGAACAAGAAAGGCGAATAGCCAGCGTTATACTTCTACTTACTATGTCCACAGACGACTCAGTATACAGAGCGCTACAACATTTGTGCAGGATTGGAAGAAAAGCGAACAACTTATATAGAAAAGTTATCAACGACGTAGACTTTCACAAAAGGCAATTTATCGTGGCGTGCCTGATGTCAGAAGAAGAATTAAAGAGAAATGACTTAGCTGTCATGGCAGATTTCAGTGACTACATTAAATGGTTAGAGTCAAAGCCACTAACGCAAATAAACATAACGGAGGGATATTTTATTAAAAACAGAATCTTGTATTGCAGAAATAATTGCCTTCATGGTGAAGCAAGACTTGTAGATCCGGACGGAAGACTTCGACGGGACTTCGCACCTGAGTCATATAAAACAGAGAAAAATACATTTTTGGCAAACATGGAGATGTCGTTTCGTAACAAATGTGCTGTTTCGAATAGGCCGTGTTTGTTGATATACAGCCATTACATACCTTGTACACTGGATTCTCATCTTTGTGCCGAACTATTAAAACAGTTCGTCAGCAAAACCCAATATACCGTTATTGTCGGATACACACAAGTTTTCTATATGACTGATCAAAATCGTGCAATACAAACACTCAAAGACAGTGGAATTGATGTCCGACATACACATTGGTAGCAAAGTCCGGCTTTTCGCCAAAAAAGTACTAGAAAACATCTCCTCCATAAACCAAATGACTCCACTTGTGAGTTCTGTTTTTATAGTATTAACATGTATCGGTTGTGCTATATCTTAAATAAAACGTAGAAACGATTTGTTATAAGGCAGTTTCATGACTCCCGCCCGATTACTTCACTTTTTAGTACTGTTATTGTAGTATTCAACAGTATCGGTTGTGCTAGCCAGCGGATATAAAATGAGACTTTGAAAACCAGACAATAGCCGGATAGCCGTCGAACAACACTCCAGATACAAAAATAAAGTCGAAAACCGCGGGTATTATTTCTATGAACCTTACGCGTTTTGTACAATCTTGTTTTTAAGTATTAAAACGAAATTAAGAATACTTGGCGACTTTTAAAACCAAACAACAGGCGTATAGCCATCAGACAACTCTCCAGAACAAGAAAGGCGAATAGCCAGCGTTATACTTCTTCTACAAGCCTTATACTACTACTACTACTTTGAAAACCAGACAATGGCCGGATAGCCGTCGAACAACACTCCAGATACAAAAATAAAGTCGAAAACCGCGGGTATTATTTCTATGAACCTTACGCGTTTTGTACAATCTTGTTTTTAAGTATTAAACCGAAATTAAGAATAATAGGCGACTTTTAAAACCAAACAACAGGCGTATAGCCATCAGACAACTCTCCAGAACAAGAAAGGCGAATAGCCAGAGTTATACTACGACTTTTAAAACCAAACAACAGGCGTATAGCCATCAGACAACTCTCCAGAACAAGAAAGGCGAATAGCCAGCGTTATACTACGACTTTTAAAACCAAACAACAGGCGTATATCCATCAGACAACTCTCCAGAACAAGAAAGGCGAATAGCCAGCGTTATACTTCTTCTTACTATGTCCACAGACGACTCAGTATACAGAGCGCTACAACATTTGTGCAGGATTGGAAGAAAAGCGAACAACTTATATAGAAAAGTTATCAACGACGTAGACTTTCACAAAAGGCAATTTATCGTGGCGTGCCTGATGTCAGAAGAAGAATTAAAGAGAAATGACTTAGCTGTCATGGCAGATTTCAGTGACTACATTAAATGGTTAGAGTCAAAGCCACTAACGCAAATAAACATAACGGAGGGATATTTTATTAAAAACAGAATCTTGTATTGCAGAAATAATTGCCTTCATGGTGAAGCAAGACTTGTAGATCCGGACGGAAGACTTCGACGGGACTTCGCACCTGAGTCATATAAAACAGAGAAAAATACATTTTTGGCAAACATGGAGATGTCGTTTCGTAACAAATGTGGTGTTTCGAATAGGCCGTGTTTGTTGATATACAGCCATTACATACCTTGTACACTGGATTCTCATCTTTGTGCCGAACTATTAAAACAGTTCGTCAGCAAAACCCAATATACCGTTATTGTCGGATACACACAAGTTTTCTATATGACTGATCAAAATCGTGCAATACAAACACTCAAAGACAGTGGAATTGATGTCCGACATACACATTGGTAGCAAAGTCCGGCTTTTCGCCAAAAAAATACTAGAAAACATCTCCTCCATAAACCAAATGACTCCACTTGTGAGTTCTGTTTTTATAGTATTAACATGTATCGGTTGTGCTATATCTTAAATAAAACGTAGAAACGATTTGTTATAAGGCAGTTTCATGACTCCCGCCCGATTACTTCACTTTTTAGTACTGTTATTGTAGTATTCAACAGTATCGGTTGTGCTAGCCAGCGGATATAAAATGAGACTTTGAAAACCAGACAATAGCCGGATAGCCGTCGAACAACACTCCAGATACAAAAATTAAGTCGAAAACCGCGGGTATTATTTCTATGAACCTTACGCGTTTTGTACAATCTTGTTTTTAAGTATTAAAACGAAATTAAGAATACTTGGCGACTTTTAAAACCAAACAACAGGCGTATAGCCATCAGACAACTCTCCAGAACAAGAAAGGCGAATAGCCAGCGTTATACTTCTACTACAAGCCTTATACTACTACTACTACTTTGAAAACCAGACAATGGCCGGATAGCCGTCGAACAACACTCCAGATACAAAAATAAAGTCGAAAACCGCGGGTATTATTTCTATGAACCTTACGCGTTTTGTACAATCTTGTTTTTAAGTATTAAAACGAAATTAAGAATACTTGGCGACTTTTAAAACCAAACAACAGGCGTATAGCCATCAGACAACTCTCCAGAACAAGAAAGGCGAATAGCCAGCGTTATACTTCTACTTGGCGACTTTTAAAACCAAACAACAGGCGTATAGCCATCAGACAACTCTCCAGAACAAGAAAGGCGAATAGCCAGCGTTATACTTCTACTTACTATGTCCACAGACGACTCAGTATACAGAGCGCTACAACATTTGTGCAGGATTGGAAGAAAAGCGAACAACTTATATAGAAAAGTTATCAACGACGTAGACTTTCACAAAAGGCAATTTATCGTGGCGTGCCTGATGTCAGAAGAAGAATTAAAGAGAAATGACTTAGCTGTCATGGCAGATTTCAGTGACTACATTAAATGGTTAGAGTCAAAGCCACTAACGCAAATAAACATAACGGAGGGATATTTTATTAAAAACAGAATCTTGTATTGCAGAAATAATTGCCTTCATGGTGAAGCAAGACTTGTAGATCCGGACGGAAGACTTCGACGGGACTTCGCACCTGAGTCATATAAAACAGAGAAAAATACATTTTTGGCAAACATGGAGATGTCGTTTCGTAACAAATGTGGTGTTTCGAATAGGCCGTGTTTGTTGATATACAGCCATTACATACCTTGTACACTGGATTCTCATCTTTGTGCCGAACTATTAAAACAGTTCGTCAGCAAAACCCAATATACCGTTATTGTCGGATACACACAAGTTTTCTATATGACTGATCAAAATCGTGCAATACAAACACTCAAAGACAGTGGAATTGATGTCCGACATACACATTGGTAGCAAAGTCCGGCTTTTCGCCAAAAAAGTACTAGAAAACATCTCCTCCATAAACCAAATGACTCCACTTGTGAGTTCTGTTTTTATAGTATTAACATGTATCGGTTGTGCTATATCTTAAATAAAACGTAGAAACGATTTGTTATAAGGCAGTTTCATGACTCCCGCCCGATTACTTCACTTTTTAGTACTGTTATTGTAGTATTCAACAGTATCGGTTGTGCTAGCCAGCGGATATAAAATGAGACTTTGAAAACCAGACAATAGCCGGATAGCCGTCGAACAACACTCCAGATACAAAAATAAAGTCGAAAACCGCGGGTATTATTTCTATGAACCTTACGCGTTTTGTACAATCTTGTTTTTAAGTATTAAAACGAAATTAAGAATACTTGGCGACTTTTAAAACCAAACAACAGGCGTATAGCCATCAGACAACTCTCCAGAACAAGAAAGGCGAATAGCCAGCGTTATACTTCTACTACAAGCCTTATACTACTACTACTACTTTGAAAACCAGACAATGGCCGGATAGCCGTCGAACAACACTCCAGATACAAAAATAAAGTCGAAAACCGCGGGTATTATTTCTATGAACCTTACGCGTTTTGTACAATCTTGTTTTTAAGTATTAAAACGAAATTAAGAATACTTGGCGACTTTTAAAACCAAACAACAGGCGTATAGCCATCAGACAACTCTCCAGAACAAGAAAGGCGAATAGCCAGCGTTATACTTCTACTTGGCGACTTTTAAAACCAAACAACAGGCGTATAGCCATCAGACAACTCTCCAGAACAAGAAAGGCGAATAGCCAGCGTTATACTTCTACTTACTATGTCCACAGACGACTCAGTATACAGAGCGCTACAACATTTGTGCAGGATTGGAAGAAAAGCGAACAACTTATATAGAAAAGTTATCAACGACGTAGACTTTCACAAAAGGCAATTTATCGTGGCGTGCCTGATGTCAGAAGAAGAATTAAAGAGAAATGACTTAGCTGTCATGGCAGATTTCAGTGACTACATTAAATGGTTAGAGTCAAAGCCACTAACGCAAATAAACATAACGGAGGGATATTTTATTAAAAACAGAATCTTGTATTGCAGAAATAATTGCCTTCATGGTGAAGCAAGACTTGTAGATCCGGACGGAAGACTTCGACGGGACTTCGCACCTGAGTCATATAAAACAGAGAAAAATACATTTTTGGCAAACATGGAGATGTCGTTTCGTAACAAATGTGCTGTTTCGAATAGGCCGTGTTTGTTGATATACAGCCATTACATACCTTGTACACTGGATTCTCATCTTTGTGCCGAACTATTAAAACAGTTCGTCAGCAAAACCCAATATACCGTTATTGTCGGATACACACAAGTTTTCTATATGACTGATCAAAATCGTGCAATACAAACACTCAAAGACAGTGGAATTGATGTCCGACATACACATTGGTAGCAAAGTCCGGCTTTTCGCCAAAAAAGTACTAGAAAACATCTCCTCCATAAACCAAATGACTCCACTTGTGAGTTCTGTTTTTATAGTATTAACATGTATCGGTTGTGCTATATCTTAAATAAAACGTAGAAACGATTTGTTATAAGGCAGTTTCATGACTCCCGCCCGATTACTTCACTTTTTAGTACTGTTATTGTAGTATTCAACAGTATCGGTTGTGCTAGCCAGCGGATATAAAATGAGACTTTGAAAACCAGACAATAGCCGGATAGCCGTCGAACAACACTCCAGATACAAAAATAAAGTCGAAAACCGCGGGTATTATTTCTATGAACCTTACGCGTTTTGTACAATCTTGTTTTTAAGTATTAAAACGAAATTAAGAATACTTGGCGACTTTTAAAACCAAACAACAGGCGTATAGCCATCAGACAACTCTCCAGAACAAGAAAGGCGAATAGCCAGCGTTATACTTCTTCTACAAGCCTTATACTACTACTACTACTTTGAAAACCAGACAATGGCCGGATAGCCGTCGAACAACACTCCAGATACAAAAATAAAGTCGAAAACCGCGGGTATTATTTCTATGAACCTTACGCGTTTTGTACAATCTTGTTTTTAAGTATTAAACCGAAATTAAGAATAATAGGCGACTTTTAAAACCAAACAACAGGCGTATAGCCATCAGACAACTCTCCAGAACAAGAAAGGCGAATAGCCAGAGTTATACTACGACTTTTAAAACCAAACAACAGGCGTATAGCCATCAGACAACTCTCCAGAACAAGAAAGGCGAATAGCCAGCGTTATACTACGACTTTTAAAACCAAACAACAGGCGTATATCCATCAGACAACTCTCCAGAACAAGAAAGGCGAATAGCCAGCGTTATACTTCTTCTTACTATGTCCACAGACGACTCAGTATACAGAGCGCTACAACATTTGTGCAGGATTGGAAGAAAAGCGAACAACTTATATAGAAAAGTTATCAACGACGTAGACTTTCACAAAAGGCAATTTATCGTGGCGTGCCTGATGTCAGAAGAAGAATTAAAGAGAAATGACTTAGCTGTCATGGCAGATTTCAGTGACTACATTAAATGGTTAGAGTCAAAGCCACTAACGCAAATAAACATAACGGAGGGATATTTTATTAAAAACAGAATCTTGTATTGCAGAAATAATTGCCTTCATGGTGAAGCAAGACTTGTAGATCCGGACGGAAGACTTCGACGGTACTTCGCACCTGAGTCATATAAAACAGAGAAAAATACATTTTTGGCAAACATGGAGATGTCGTTTCGTAACAAATGTGGTGTTTCGAATAGGCCGTGTTTGTTGATATACAGCCATTACATACCTTGTACACTGGATTCTCATCTTTGTGCCGAACTATTAAAACAGTTCGTCAGCAAAACCCAATATACCGTTATTGTCGGATACACACAAGTTTTCTATATGACTGATCAAAATCGTGCAATACAAACACTCAAAGACAGTGGAATTGATGTCCGACATACACATTGGTAGCAAAGTACGGCTTTTCGCCAAAAAAGTACTAGAAAAAATCTCCTCCATAAACCAAATGACTCCACTTGTGAGTTCTGTTTTTATAGTATTAACATGTATCGGTTGTGCTATATCTTAAATAAAACGTAGAAACGATTTGTTATAAGGCAGTTTCATGACTCCCGCCCGATTACTTCACTTTTTAGTACTGTTATTGTAGTATTCAACAGTATCGGTTGTGCTAGCCAGCGGATATAAAATGAGACTTTGAAAACCAGACAATAGCCGGATAGCCGTCGAACAACACTCCAGATACAAAAATAAAGTCGAAAACCGCGGGTATTATTTCTATGAACCTTACGCGTTTTGTACAATCTTGTTTTTAAGTATTAAAACGAAATTAAGAATACTTGGCGACTTTTAAAACCAAACAACAGGCGTATAGCCATCAGACAACTCTCCAGAACAAGAAAGGCGAATAGCCAGCGTTATACTACGACTTTTAAAATCAAACAACAGGCGTATAGCCATCAGACAACTCTCCAGAACAAGAAAGGCGAATAGCCAGCGTTATACTTCTACTACAAGCCTTATACTACTACTACTACTTTGAAAACCAGACAATGGCCGGATAGCCGTCGAACAACACTCCAGATACAAAAATAAAGTCGAAAACCGCGGGTACTATTTCTATGAACCTTACGCGTTTTGTACAATCTTGTTTTTAAGTATTAAAACGAAATTAAGAATACTTGGCCACTTTTAGAACCAAACAACAGGCGTATAGCCATCAGACAACTCTCCAGAACAAGAAAGGCGAATAGCCAGCGTTATACTACGACTTTTAAAACCAAACAACAGGCGTATAGCCATCAGACAACTCTCCAGAACAAGAAAGGCGAATAGCCAGCGTTATACTACGACTTTTAAAACCAAACAACAGGCGTATATCCATCAGACAACTCTCCAGAACAAGAAAGGCGAATAGCCAGCGTTATACTTCTTCTTACTATGTCCACAGACGACTCAGTATACAGAGCGCTACAACATTTGTGCAGGATTGGAAGAAAAGCGAACAACTTATATAGAAAAGTTATCAACGACGTAGACTTTCACAAAAGGCAATTTATCGTGGCGTGCCTGATGTCAGAAGAAGAATTAAAGAGAAATGACTTAGCTGTCATGGCAGATTTCAGTGACTACATTAAATGGTTAGAGTCAAAGCCACTAACGCAAATAAACATAACGGAGGGATATTTTATTAAAAACAGAATCTTGTATGGCAGAAATAATTGCCTTCATGGTGAAGCAAGACTTGTAGATCCGGACGGAAGACTTCGACGGGACTTCGCACCTGAGTCATATAAAACAGAGAAAAATACATTTTTGGCAAACATGGAGATGTCGTTTCGTAACAAATGTGGTGTTTCGAATAGGCCGTGTTTGTTGATATACAGCCATTACATACATTGTACACTGGATTCTCATCTTTGTGCCGAACTATTAAAACAGTTCGTCAGCAAAACCCAATATACCGTTATTGTCGGATACACACAAGTTTTCTATATGACTGATCAAAATCGTGCAATACAAACACTCAAAGACAGTGGAATTGATGTCCGACATACACATTGGTAGCAAAGTCCGGCTTTTCGCCAAAAAAGTACTAGAAAAAATCTCCTCCATAAACCAAAGGACTCCACTTGTGAGTTCTGTTTTTATAGTATTAACATGTATCGGTTGTGCTATATCTTAAATAAAACGTAGAAACGATTTGTTATAAGGCAGTTTCATGACTCCCGCCCGATTACTTCACTTTTTTAGTACTGTTATTGTAGTATTCAACAATATCGGTTGTGCTAGCCAGCGGATATAAAATGAGACTTTGAAAACCAGACAATAGCCGGATAGCCGTCGAACAACACTCCAGATACAAAAATAAAGTCGAAAACCGCGGGTATTATTTCTATGAACCTTACGCGTTTTGTACAATCTTGTTTTTAAGTATTAAAACGAAATTAAGAATACTTGGCGACTTTTAAAACCAAACAACAGGCGTATAGCCATCAGACAACTCTCCAGAACAAGAAAGGCGAATAGCCAGCGTTATACTTCTACTACAAGCCTTATACTACTACTACTACTTTGAAAACCAGACAATGGCCGGATAGCCGTCGAACAACACTCCAGATACAAAAATAAAGTCGAAAACCGCGGGTATTATTTCTATGAACCTTACGCGTTTTGTACAATCTTGTTTTTAAGTATTAAAACGAAATTAAGAATAATAGGCGACTTTTAAAACCAAACAACAGGCGTATAGCCATCAGACAACTCTCCAGAACAAGAAAGGCGAATAGCCAGCGTTATACTTCTACTTGGCGACTTTTAAAACCAAACAACAGGCGTATAGCCATCAGACAACTCTCCAGAACAAGAAAGGCGAATAGCCAGCGTTATACTTCTACTTACTATGTCCACATACGACTCAGTATACAGAGCGCTACAACATTTGTGCAGGATTGGAAGAAAAGCGAACAACTTATATAGAAAAGTTATCAACGACGTAGACTTTCACAAAAGGCAATTTATCGTGGCGTGCCTGTTGTCAGAAGAAGAATTAAAGAGAAATGACTTAGCTGTCATGGCAGATTTCAGTGACTACATTAAATGGTTAGAGTCAAAGCCACTAACGCAAATAAACATAACGGAGGGATATTTTATTAAAAACAGAATCTTGTATTGCAGAAATAATTGCCTTCATGGTGAAGCAAGACTTGTAGATCCGGACGGAAGACTTCGACGGGACTTCGCACCTGAGTCATATAAAACAGAGAAAAATACATTTTTGGCAAACATGGAGATGTCGTTTCGTAACAAATGTGGTGTTTCGAATAGGCCGTGTTTGTTGATATACAGCCATTACATACCTTGTACACTGGATTCTCATCTTTGTGCCGAACTATTAAAACAGTTCGTCAGCAAAACCCAATATACCGTTATTGTCGGATACACACAAGTTTTCTATATGACTGATCAAAATCGTGCAATACAAACACTCAAAGACAGTGGAATTGATGTCCGACATACACATTGGTAGCAAAGTCCGGCTTTTCGCCAAAAAAGTACTAGAAAAAATCTCCTCCATAAACCAAATGACTCCACTTGTGAGTTCTGTTTTTATAGTATTAACATGTATCGGTTGTGCTATATCTTAAATAAAACGTAGAAACGATTTGTTATAAGGCAGTTTCATGACTCCCGCCCGATTACTTCACTTTTTAGTACTGTTATTGTAGTATTCAACAGTATCGGTTGTGCTAGCCAGCGGATATAAAATGAGACTTTGAAAACCAGACAATGGCCGGATGGCCGTCGAACAACACTCCAGATATAAAAATAAAGTCGAAAACCGCGGGTATTATTTCTATGAACCTTACGCGTTTTGTACAATCTTGTTTTTAAGTATTAAAACGAAATTAAGAATACTTGGCGACTTTTAAAACCAAACAACAGGCGTATAGCCATCAGACAACTCTCCAGAACAAGAAAGGCGAATAGCCAGCGTTATCCTACTACTACTACTACTACTACTACTACTACAAGCGTTATACTACTACTACTACTTTGAAAACCAGATAATGGCCGGATAGCCGTCGAACAACACTCCAGATACAAAAATAAAGTCGAAAACCGCGGGTATTATTTCTATGAACCTTACGCGTTTTGTACAATCTTGTTTTTAAGTATTAAAACGAAATTAAGAATAATAGGCGACTTTTAAAACCAAACAACAGGCGTATAGCCATCAGACAACTCTCCAGAACAAGAAAGGCGAATAGCCAGCGTTATACTTCTACTTGGCGACTTTTAAAACCAAACAACAGGCGTATAGCCATCAGACAACTCTCCAGAACAAGAAAGGCGAATAGCCAGCGTTATACTTCTACTTACTATGTCCACATACGACTCAGTATACAGAGCGCTACAACATTTGTGCAGGATTGGAAGAAAAGCGAACAACTTATATAGAAAAGTTATCAACGACGTAGACTTTCACAAAAGGCAATTTATCGTGGCGTGCCTGTTGTCAGAAGAAGAATTAAAGAGAAATGACTTAGCTGTCATGGCAGATTTCAGTGACTACATTAAATGGTTAGAGTCAAAGCCACTAACGCAAATAAACATAACGGAGGGATATTTTATTAAAAACAGAATCTTGTATTGCAGAAATAATTGCCTTCATGGTGAAGCAAGACTTGTAGATCCGGACGGAAGACTTCGACGGGACTTCGCACCTGAGTCATATAAAACAGAGAAAAATACATTTTTGGCAAACATGGAGATGTCGTTTCGTAACAAATGTGGTGTTTCGAATAGGCCGTGTTTGTTGATATACAGCCATTACATACCTTGTACACTGGATTCTCATCTTTGTGCCGAACTATTAAAACAGTTCGTCAGCAAAACCCAATATACCGTTATTGTCGGATACACACAAGTTTTCTATATGACTGATCAAAATCGTGCAATACAAACACTCAAAGACAGTGGAATTGATGTCCGACATACACATTGGTAGCAAAGTCCGGCTTTTCGCCAAAAAAGTACTAGAAAAAATCTCCTCCATAAACCAAATGACTCCACTTGTGAGTTCTGTTTTTATAGTATTAACATGTATCGGTTGTGCTATATCTTAAATAAAACGTAGAAACGATTTGTTATAAGGCAGTTTCATGACTCCCGCCCGATTACTTCACTTTTTAGTACTGTTATTGTAGTATTCAACAGTATCGGTTGTGCTAGCCAGCGGATATAAAATGAGACTTTGAAAACCAGACAATGGCCGGATGGCCGTCGAACAACACTCCAGATATAAAAATAAAGTCGAAAACCGCGGGTATTATTTCTATGAACCTTACGCGTTTTGTACAATCTTGTTTTTAAGTATTAAAACGAAATTAAGAATACTTGGCGACTTTTAAAACCAAACAACAGGCGTATAGCCATCAGACAACTCTCCAGAACAAGAAAGGCGAATAGCCAGCGTTATCCTACTACTACTACTACTACTACTACTACTACAAGCGTTATACTACTACTACTACTTTGAAAACCAGATAATGGCCGGATAGCCGTCGAACAACACTCCAGATACAAAAATAAAGTCGAAAACCGCGGGTATTATTTCTATGAACCTTACGCGTTTTGTACAATCTTGTTTTTAAGTATTAAAACGAAATTAAGAATACTTGGCGACTTTTAAAACCAAACAACAGGCGTATAGCCATCAGACAACTCTCCAGAACAAGAAAGGCGAATAGCCAGCGTTATACTTCTACTACAAGCCTTATACTACTACTACTACTTTGAAAACCAGACAATGGCCGGATAGCCGTCGAACAACACTCCAGATACAAAAATAAAGTCGAAAACCGCGGGTATTATTTCTATGAACCTTACGCGTTTTGTACAATCTTGTTTTTAAGTATTAAAACGAAATTAAGAATAATAGGCGACTTTTAAAACCAAACAACAGGCGTATAGCCATCAGACAACTCTCCAGAACAAGAAAGGCGAATAGCCAGCGTTATACTACGACTTTTAAAACCAAACAACAGGCGTATAGCCATCAGACAACTCTCCAGAACAAGAAAGGCGAATAGCCAGCGTTATACTTCTACTACAAGCCTTATACTACTACTACTACTTTGAAAACCAGACAATGGCCGGATAGCCGTCGAACAACACTCCAGATACAAAAATAAAGTCGAAAACCGCGGGTATTATTTCTATGAACCTTACGCGTTTTGTACAATCTTGTTTTTAAGTATTAAAACGAAATTAAGAATACTTGGCCACTTTTAAAACCAAACAACAGGCGTATAGCCATCAGACAACTCTCCAGAACAAGAAAGGCGAATAGCCAGCGTTATACTACGACTTTTAAAACCAAACAACAGGCGTATAGCCATCAGACAACTCTCCAGAACAAGAAAGGCGAATAGCCAGCGTTATACTACGACTTTTAAAACCAAACAACAGGCGTATATCCATCAGACAACTCTCCAGAACAAGAAAGGCGAATAGCCAGCGTTATACTTCTTCTTACTATGTCCACAGACGACTCAGTATACAGAGCGCTACAACATTTGTGCAGGATTGGAAGAAAAGCGAACAACTTATATAGAAAAGTTATCAACGACGTAGACTTTCACAAAAGGCAATTTATCGTGGCGTGCCTGATGTCAGAAGAAGAATTAAAGAGAAATGACTTAGCTGTCATGGCAGATTTCAGTGACTACATTAAATGGTTAGAGTCAAAGCCACTAACGCAAATAAACATAACGGAGGGATATTTTATTAAAAACAGAATCTTGTATTGCAGAAATAATTGCCTTCATGGTGAAGCAAGACTTGTAGATCCGGACGGAAGACTTCGACGGGACTTCGCACCTGAGTCATATAAAACAGAGAAAAATACATTTTTGGCAAACATGGAGATGTCGTTTCGTAACAAATGTGGTGTTTCGAATAGGCCGTGTTTGTTGATATACAGCCATTACATACCTTGTACACTGGATTCTCATCTTTGTGCCGAACTATTAAAACAGTTCGTCAGCAAAACCCAATATACCGTTATTGTCGGATACACACAAGTTTTCTATATGACTGATCAAAATCGTGCAATACAAACACTCAAAGACAGTGGAATTGATGTCCGACATACACATTGGTAGCAAAGTCCGGCTTTTCGCCAAAAAAGTACTAGAAAAAATCTCCTCCATAAACCAAAGGACTCCACTTGTGAGTTCTGTTTTTATAGTATTAACATGTATCGGTTGTGCTATATCTTAAATAAAACGTAGAAACGAATTGTTATAAGGCAGTTTCATGACTCCCGCCCGATTACTTCACTTTTTTAGTACTGTTATTGTAGTATTCAACAATATCGGTTGTGCTAGCCAGCGGATATAAAATGAGACTTTGAAAACCAGACAATAGCCGGATAGCCGTCGAACAACACTCCAGATACAAAAATAAAGTCGAAAACCGCGGGTATTATTTCTATGAACCTTACGCGTTTTGTACAATCTTGTTTTTAAGTATTAAAACGAAATTAAGAATACTTGGCGACTTTTAAAACCAAACAACAGGCGTATAGCCATCAGACAACTCTCCAGAACAAGAAAGGCGAATAGCCAGCGTTATACTTCTACTACAAGCCTTATACTACTACTACTACTTTGAAAACCAGACAATGGCCGGATAGCCGTCGAACAACACTCCAGATACAAAAATAAAGTCGAAAACCGCGGGTATTATTTCTATGAACCTTACGCGTTTTGTACAATCTTGTTTTTAAGTATTAAAACGAAATTAAGAATAATAGGCGACTTTTAAAACCAAACAACAGGCGTATAGCCATCAGACAACTCTCCAGAACAAGAAAGGCGAATAGCCAGCGTTATACTTCTACTTGGCGACTTTTAAAACCAAACAACAGGCGTATAGCCATCAGACAACTCTCCAGAACAAGAAAGGCGAATAGCCAGCGTTATACTTCTACTTACTATGTCCACAGACGACTCAGTATACAGAGCGCTACAACATTTGTGCAGGATTGGAAGAAAAGCGAACAACTTATATAGAAAAGTTATCAACGACGTAGACTTTCACAAAAGGCAATTTATCGTGGCGTGCCTGATGTCAGAAGAAGAATTAAAGAGAAATGACTTAGCTGTCATGGCAGATTTCAGTGACTACATTAAATGGTTAGAGTCAAAGCCACTAACGCAAATAAACATAACGGAGGGATATTTTATTAAAAACAGAATCTTGTATTGCAGAAATAATTGCCTTCATGGTGAAGCAAGACTTGTAGATCCGGACGGAAGACTTCGACGGGACTTCGCACCTGAGTCATATAAAACAGAGAAAAATACATTTTTGGCAAACATGGAGATGTCGTTTCGTAACAAATGTGGTGTTTCGAATAGGCCGTGTTTGTTGATATACAGCCATTACATACCTTGTACACTGGATTCTCATCTTTGTGCCGAACTATTAAAACAGTTCGTCAGCAAAACCCAATATACCGTTATTGTCGGATACACACAAGTTTTCTATATGACTGATCAAAATCGTGCAATACAAACACTCAAAGACAGTGGAATTGATGTCCGACATACACATTGGTAGCAAAGTCCGGCTTTTCGCCAAAAAAGTACTAGAAAAAATCTCCTCCATAAACCAAATGACTCCACTTGTGAGTTCTGTTTTTATAGTATTAACATGTATCGGTTGTGCTATATCTTAAATAAAACGTAGAAACGATTTGTTATAAGGCAGTTTCATGACTCCCGCCCGATTACTTCACTTTTTAGTACTGTTATTGTAGTATTCAACAGTATCGGTTGTGCTAGCCAGCGGATATAAAATGAGACTTTGAAAACCAGACAATGGCCGGATGGCCGTCGAACAACACTCCAGATATAAAAATAAAGTCGAAAACCGCGGGTATTATTTCTATGAACCTTACGCGTTTTGTACAATCTTGTTTTTAAGTATTAAAACGAAATTAAGAATACTTGGCGACTTTTAAAACCAAACAACAGGCGTATAGCCATCAGACAACTCTCCAGAACAAGAAAGGCGAATAGCCAGCGTTATCCTACTACTACTACTACTACTACAAGCGTTATACTACTACTACTACTTTGAAAACCAGACAATGGCCGGATTGCCGTCGAACAACACGCCAGATACAAAAATAAAGTCGAAAACCGCGGGTATTATTTCTATGAACCTTACGCGTTTTGTACAATCTTGTTTTTAAGTATTAAAACGAAATTAAGAATAATAGGCGACTTTTAAAACCAAACAACAGGCGTATAGCCATCAGACAACTCTCCAGAACAAGAAAGGCGAATAGCCAGCGTTATCCTACTACTACTACTACTACAACGACGTAGACTTTCACAAAAGGCAATTTATTGTGGCGTGCCTGATGTCAGAAGAAGAATTAAAGAGAAATGACTTAGCTGTCATGGCAGATTTCAGTGACTACATTAAATGGTTAGAGTCAAAGCCACTAACGCAAATAAACATAACGGAGGGATATTTTATTAAAAACAGAATCTTGTATTGCAGAAATAATTGCCTTCATGGTGAAGCAAGACTTGTAGATCCGGACGGAAGACTTCGACGGGACTTCGCACCTGAGTCATATAAAACAGAGAAAAATACATTTTTGGCAAACATGGAGATGTCGTTTCGTAACAAATGTGGTGTTTCGAATAGGCCGTGTTTGTTGATATACAGCCATTACATACCTTGTACACTGGATTCTCATCTTTGTGCCGAACTATTAAAACAGTTCGTCAGCAAAACCCAATATACCGTTATTGTCGGATACACACAAGTTTTCTATATGACTGATCAAAATCGTGCAATACAAACACTCAAAGACAGTGGAATTGATGTCCGACATACACATTGGTAGCAAAGTCCGGCTTTTCGCCAAAAAAGTACTAGAAAAAATCTCCTCCATAAACCAAATGACTCCACTTGTGAGTTCTCTTTTTATAGTATTAACATGTATCGGTTGTGCTATATCTTAAATAAAACGTAGAAACGATTTGTTATAAGGCAGTTTCATGACTCCCGCCCGATTACTTCACTTTTTAGTACTGTTATTGTAGTATTCAACAGTATCGGTTGTGCTAGCCAGCGGATATAAAATGAGACTTTGAAAACCAGACAATAGCCGGATAGCCGTCGAACAACACTCCAGATACAAAAATAAAGACGAAAACCGCGGGTATTATTTCTATGAACCTTACGCGTTTTGTACAATCTTGTTTTTAAGTATTAAAACGAAATTAACAATACTTGGCGACTTTTAAAACCAAACAACAGGCGTATAGCCATCAGACAACTCTCCAGAACATGAAAGGCGAATAGCCAGCGTTATACTTCTACTACAAGCCTTATACTACTACTACTACTTTGAAAACCAGACAATGGCCGGATAGCCGTCGAACAACACTCCAGATATAAAAATAAAGTCGAAAACCGCGGGTATTATTTCTATGAACCTTACGCGTTTTGTACAATCTTGTTTTTAAGTATTAAAACGAAATTAAGAATAATAGGCGACTTTTAAAACCAAACAACAGGCGTATAGCCATCAGACAACTCTCCAGAACAAGAAAGGCGAATAGCCAGCGTTATCCTACTACTACAACTACTACAAGCGTTATACTACTACTACTACTACTACTACTACTACTTACTATGTCCACAGACGACTCAGTATACAGAGCGCTACAACATTTGTGCAGGATTGGAAGAAAAGCGAACAACTTATATAGAAAAGTTATCAACGACGTAGACTTTCACAAAAGGCAATTTATTGTGGCGTGCCTGATGTCAGAAGAAGAATTAAAGAGAAATGACTTAGCTGTCATGGCAGATTTCAGTGACTACATTAAATGGTTAGAGTCAAAGCCACTAACGCAAATAAACATAACGGAGGGATATTTTATTAAAAACAGAATCTTGTATTGCAGAAATAATTGCCTTCATGGTGAAGCAAGACTTGTAGATCCGGACGGAAGACTTCGACGGGACTTCGCACCTGAGTCATATAAAACAGAGAAAAATACATTTTTGGCAAACATGGAGATGTCGTTTCGTAACAAATGTGGTGTTTCGAATAGGCCGTGTTTGTTGATATACAGCCATTACATACCTTGTACACTGGATTCTCATCTTTGTGCCGAACTATTAAAACAGTTCGTCAGCCAAACCCAATATACCGTTTTTGTCGGATACACACAAGTTTTCTATATGACTGATCAAAATCGTGCAATACAAACACTCAAAGACAGTGGAATTGATGTCCGACATACACATTGGTAGCAAAGTCCGGCTTTTCGCCAAAAAAGTACTAGAAAAAATCTCCTCCATAAACCAAATGACTCCACTTGTGAGTTCTCTTTTTATAGTATTAACATGTATCGGTTGTGCTATATCTTAAATAAAACGTAGAAACGATTTGTTATAAGGCAGTTTCATGACTCCCGCCCGATTACTTCACTTTTTAGTACTGTTATTGTAGTATTCAACAGTATCGGTTGTGCTAGCCAGCGGATATAAAATGAGACTTTGAAAACCAGACAATAGCCGGATAGCCGTCGAACAACACTCCAGATACAAAAATAAAGTCGAAAACCGCGGGTATTATTTCTATGAACCTTACGCGTTTTGTACAATCTTGTTTTTAAGTATTAAAACGAAATTAAGAATACTTGGCGACTTTTAAAACCAAACAACAGGCGTATAGCCATCAGACAACTCTCCAGAACATGAAAGGCGAATAGCCAGCGTTATACTTCTACTACAAGCCTTATACTACTACTACTACTTTGAAAACCAGACAATGGCCGGATAGCCGTCGAACAACACTCCAGATACAAAAATAAAGTCGAAAACCGCGGGTATTATTTCTATGAACCTTACGCGTTTTGAACAATCTTGTTTTTAAGTATTAAAACGAAATTAAGAATAATAGGCGACTTTTAAAACCAAACAACAGGCGTATAGCCATCAGACAACTCTCCAGAACAAGAAAGGCGAATAGCCAGCGTTATACTACGACTTTTAAAATCAAACAACAGGCGTATAGCCATCAGACAACTCTCCAGAACAAGAAAGGCGAATAGCCAGCGTTATACTACGACTTTTAAAACCAAACAACAGGCGTATATCCATCAGACAACTCTCCAGAACAAGAAAGGCGAATAGCCAGCGTTATACTTCTACTTACTATGTCCACAGACGACTCAGTATACAGAGCGCTACAACATTTGTGCAGGATTGGAAGAAAAGCGAAAAACTTATATAGAAAAGTTATCAACGACGTAGACTTTCACAAAAGGCAATTTATCGTGGCGTGCCTGATGTCAGAAGAAGAATTAAAGAGAAATGACTTAGCTGTCATGGCAGATTTCAGTGACTACATTAAATGGTTAGAGTCAAAGCCACTAACGCAAATAAACATAACGGAGGGATATTTTATTAAAAACAGAATCTTGTATTGCAGAAATAATTGCCTTCATGGTGAAGCAAGACTTGTAGATCCGGACGGAAGACTTCGACGGGACTTCGCACCTGAGTCATATAAAACAGAGAAAAATACATTTTTGGCAAACATGGAGATGTCGTTTCGTAATAAAAGTGGTGTTTCGAATAGGCCGTGTTTGTTGATATACAGCCATTACATACCTTGTACACTGGATTCTCATCTTTGTGCCGAACTATTAAAACAGTTCGTCAGCAAAACCCAATATACCGTTATTGTCGGATACACACAAGTTTTCTATATGAAAGATCAAAATCGTGCAATACAAACACTCAAAGACAGTGGAATTGATGTCCGACATACACATTGGTAGCAAAGTCCGGCTTTTCGCCAAAAAAGTACTAGAAAAAATCTTCTCCATAAACCAAATGACTCCACTTGTGAGTTCTCTTTTTATAGTATTAACATGTATCGGTTTTGCTATATCTTAAATAAAACGTAGAAACGATTTGTTATAAGGCAGTTTCATGACTCCCGCCCGATTACTTCACTTTTTAGTACTGTAAATTGTAGTATTCAACAGTATCGGTTGTGCTAGCCAGCGGATATAAAATGAGACTTTGAAAACCAGACAATAGCCGGATAGCCGTCGAACAACACTCCAGATACAAAAATAAAGTCGAAAACCGCGGGTATTATTTCTATGAACCTTACGCGTTTTGTACAATCTTGTTTTTAAGTATTAAAACGAAATTAAGAATACTTGGCGACTTTTAAAACCAAACAACAGGCGTATAGCCATCAGACAACTCTCCAGAACAAGAAAGGCGAATAGCCAGCGTTATACTTCTACTACAAGCCTTATACTACTACTACTACTTTGAAAACCAGACAATGGCCGGATAGCCGTCGAACAACACTCCAGATAAAAAAATAAAGTCGAAAACCGCGGGTATTATTTCTATGAACCTTACGCGTTTTGTACAATCTTGTTTTTAAGTATTAAAACGAAATTAAGAATAATAGGCGACTTTTAAAACCAAACAACAGGCGTATAGCCATCAGACAATTCTCCAGAACAAGAAAGGCGAATAGCCAGCGTTATACTACGACTTTTAAAACCAAACAACAGGCGTATAGCCATCAGACAACTCTCCAGAACAAGAAAGGCGAATAGCCAGCGTTATACTACGACTTTTAAAACCAAACAACAGGCGTATATCCATCAGACAACTCTCCAGAACAAGAAAGGCGAATAGCCAGCGTTATACTTCTACTTACTATGTCCACAGACGACTCAGTATACAGAGCGCTACAACATTTGTGCAGGATTGGAAGAAAAGCGAACAACTTATATAGAAATGTTATCAACGACGTAGACTTTCACAAAAGGCAATTTATCGTGGCGTGCCTGATGTCAGAAGAAGAATTAAAGAGAAATGACTTAGCTGTCATGGCAGATTTCAGTGACTACATTAAATGGTTAGAGTCAAAGCCACTAACGCAAATAAACATAACGGAGGGATATTTTATTAAAAACAGAATCTTGTATTGCAGAAATAATTGCCTTCATGGTGAAGCAAGACTTGTAGATCCGGACGGAAGACTTCGACGGGACTTCGCACCTGAGTCATATAAAACAGAGAAAAATACATTTTTGGCAAACATGGAGATGTCGTTTCGTAACAAATGTGGTGTTTCGAATAGGCCGTGTTTGTTGATATACAGCCATTACATACCTTGTACACTGGATTCTCATCTTTGTGCCGAACTATTAAAACAGTTCGTCAGCAAAACCCAATATACCGTTATTGTCGGATACACACAAGTTTTCTATATGACTGATCAAAATCGTGCAATACAAACACTCAAAGACAGTGGAATTGATGTCCGACATACACATTGGTAGCAAAGTCCGGCTTTTCGCCAAAAAAGTACTAGAAAAAATCTCCTCCATAAACCAAATGACTCCACTTGTGAGTTCTCTTTTTATAGTATTAACATGTATCGGTTGTGCTATATCTTAAATAAAACGTAGAAACGATTTGTTATAAGGCAGTTTCATGACTCCCGCCCGATTACTTCACTTTTTAGTACTGTTATTGTAGTATTCAACAGTATCGGTTGTGCTAGCCAGCGGATATAAAATGAGACTTTGAAAACCAGACAATAGCCGGATTGCCGTCGAACAACACTCCAGATACAAAAATAAAGTCGAAAACCGCGGGTATTATTTCTATGAAACTTACGCGTTTTGTACAATCTTGTTTTTAAGTATTAAAACGAAATTAAGAATACTTGGCGACTTTTAAAACCAAACAACAGGCGTATAGCCATCAGACAACTCTCCAGAACAAGAAAGGCGAATAGCCAGCGTTATACTTCTACTACAAGCCTTATACTACTACTACTACTTTGAAAACCAGACAATGGCCGGATAGCCGTCGAACAACACTCCAGATACAAAAATAAAGTCGAAAACCGCGGGTATTATTTCTATGAACCTTACGCGTTTTGTACAATCTTGTTTTTAAGTATTAAAACGAAATTAAGAATACTTGGCGACTTTTAAAACCAAACAACAGGCGTATAGCCATCAGACAACTCTCCAGAACAAGAAAGGCGAATAGCCAGCGTTATACTTCTACTTGGCGACTTTTAAAACCAAACAACAGGCGCATAGCCATCAGACAACTCTCCAGAACAAGAAAGGCGAATAGCCAGCGTTATACTTCTACTTACTATGTCCACAGACGACTCAGTATACAGAGCGCTACAACATTTGTGCAGGATTGGAAGAAAAGCGAACAACTTATATAGAAAAGTTATCAACGACGTAGACTTTCACAAAAGGCAATTTATCGTGGCGTGCCTGATGTCAGAAGAAGAATTAAAGAGAAATGACTTAGCTGTCATGGCAGATTTCAGTGACTACATTAAATGGTTAGAGTCAAAGCCACTAACGCAAATAAACATAACGGAGGGATATTTTATTAAAAACAGAATCTTGTATTGCAGAAATAATTGCCTTCATGGTGAAGCAAGACTTGTAGATCCGGACGGAAGACTTCGACGGGACTTCGCACCTGAGTCATATAAAACAGAGAAAAATACATTTTTGGCAAACATGGAGATGTCGTTTCGTAATAAATGTGGTGTTTCGAATAGGCCGTGTTTGTTGATATACAGCCATTACATACCTTGTACACTGGATTCTCATCTTTGTGCCGAACTATTAAAACAGTTCGTCAGCAAAACCCAATATACCGTTATTGTCGGATACACACAAGTTTTCTATATGACTGATCAAAATCGTGCAATACAAACACTCAAAGACAGTGGAATTGATGTCCGACATACACATTGGTAGCAAAGTCCGGCTTTTCGCCAAAAAAGTACTAGAAAAAATCTCCTCCATAAACCAAATGACTCCACTTGTGAGTTCTCTTTTTATAGTATTAACATGTATCGGTTGTGCTATATCTTAAATAAAACGTAGAAACGATTTGTTATAAGGCAGTTTCATGACTCCCGCCCGATTACTTCACTTTTTAGTACTGTTATTGTAGTATTCAACAGTATCGGTTGTGCTAGCCAGCGGATAAAAAATGAGACTTTGAAAACCAGACAATAGCCGGATAGCCGTCGAACAACACTCCAGATACAAAAATAAAGTCGAAAACCGCGGGTATTATTTCTATGAACCTTACGCGTTTTGTACAATCTTGTTTTTAAGTATTAAAACGAAATTAAGAATACTTGGCGACTTTTAAAACCAAACAACAGGCGTATAGCCATCAGACAACTCTCCAGAACAAGAAAGGCGAATAGCCAGCGTTATACTTCTACTACAAGCCTTATACTACTACTACTACTTTGAAAACCAGACAATGGCCGGATAGCCGTCGAACAACACTCCAGATACAAAAATAAAGTCGAAAACCGCGGGTATTATTTCTATGAACCTTACGCGTTTTGTACAATCTTGTTTTTAAGTATTAAAACGAAATTAAGAATAATAGGCGACTTTTAAAACCAAACAACAGGCGTATAGCCATCAGACAACTCTCCAGAACAAGAAAGGCGAATAGCCAGCGTTATACTAGAAAAGTTATCAACGACGTAGACTTTCACAAAAGGCAATTTATTGTGGCGTGCCTGATGTCAGAAGAAGAATTAAAGAGAAATGACTTAGCTGTCATGGCAGATTTCAGTGACTATATTAAATGGTTAGAGTCAAAGCCACTAACGCAAATAAACATAACGGAGGGATATTTTATTAAAAACAGAATCTTGTATTGCAGAAATAATTGCCTTCATGGTGAAGCAAGACTTGTAGATCCGGACGGAAGACTTCGACGGGACTTCGCACCTGAGTCATATAAAACAGAGAAAAATACATTTTTGGCAAACATGGAGATGTCGTTTCGTAACAAATGTGGTGTTTCGAATAGGCCGTGTTTGTTGATATACAGCCATTACATACCTTGTACACTGGATTCTCATCTTTGTGCCGAACTATTAAAACAGTTCGTCAGCAAAACCCAATATACCGTTATTGTCGGATACACACAAGTTTTCTATATGACTGATCAAAATCGTGCAATACAAACACTCAAAGACAGTGGAATTGATGTCCGACATACACATTGGTAGCAAAGTCCGGCTTTTCGTTAAAAAAGTACTAGAAAAAATCTCCTCCATAAACCAAATGACTCCACTTGTGAGTTCTGTTTTTATAGTATTAACATGTATCGCTTGTGCTATATCTTAAATAAAACGTAGAAACGATTTGTTATAAGGCAGTTTCATGACTCCCGCCCGATTACTTCACTTTTTAGTACTGTTATTGTAGTATTCAACTGTATCGGTTGTGCTAGCCAGCGGATATAAAATGAGACTTTGAAAACCAGACAATGGCCGGATGGCCGTCGAACAACACTCCAGATATAAAAATAAAGTCGAAAACCGCGGGTATTATTTCTATGAACCTTACGCGTTTTGTACAATCTTGTTTTTAAGTATTAAAACGAAATTAAGAATACTTGGCGACTTTTAAAACCAAACAACAGGCGTATAGCCATCAGACAACTCTCCAGAACAAGAAAGGCGAATAGCCAGCGTTATCCTACTACTACTACTACTACTACTACAAGCGTTATACT
>JAPFQT010000629.1:0-63000 GCA_027627225.1 Congeria kusceri | reverse complement strand
AAATGTATGTGCTATTTATATGTATCCATAATTTGGTAGTCCCTTTAGGGCTATGAGATGGAAACAAGAAAAATGTATGTGCTATTTATATGTATCCATAATTTGGTAGTCCTTTAGGGCTATTGAGATGGAAACAAGAAAAATGTATGTGCTATTTATATGTATCCATAATTTGGTAGTCCCTTTAGGGCTATTGAGATGGAAACAAGAAAAATGTATGTGCTATTTATATGTATCCATAATTTGGTAGTCCCTTTAGGGCTATTGAGACGGAAACAAGAAAAATGTATGTGCTATTTATATGTATCCATAATTTGGTAGTCCTTTAGGGGTATTGAGATGGAAACAAGAAAAATGTATGTGCTATTTATATGTATCCATAATTTGGTAGTCCCTTTAGGGGTATTGAGATGGAAACAAGAAAAATGTATGTGCTATTTATATGTATCCATAATTTGGTAGTCCCTTTAGGGGTATTGAGATGGAAACAAGAAAAATGTATGTGCTATTTATATGTATTCATAATTTGGTAGTCCCTTTAGGGGTATTGAGATGGAAACAAGAAAAATTTATGTGCTATTTATATGTATACATAATTTGGTAGTCCTTTAGGGGTATTGAGATGGAAACAAGAAAAATGTATGTGCTATTTATATGTATCCATAATTTGGTAGTCCTTTAGGGGTATTGAGATGGAAACAAGAAAAATGTATGTGCTATTTATATGTATCCATAATTTGGTAGTCCTTTAGGGGTATTGAGATGGAAACAAGAAAAATGTATGTGCTATTTATATGTATCCATAATTGGTAGTCCTTTAGGGGTATTGAGATGGAAACAAGAAAAATGTATGTGCTATTTATATGTATCCATAATTTGGTAGTCCCTTTAGGGGTATTGAGATGGAAACAAGAAAAATGTATGTGCTATTTATATGTATACATAATTTGGTAGTCCCTTTAGGGGTATTGAGATGGAAACAAGAAAAATGTATGTGCTATTTATATGTATCCATAATTTGGTAGTCCTTTAGGGGTATTGAGATGGAAACAAGAAAAATGTATGTGCTATTTATATGTATCCATAATTTGGTAGTCCTTTAGGGGTATTGAGATGGAAACAAGAAAAATGTATGTGCTATTTATATGTATCCATAATTTGGTAGTCCTTTAGGGGTATTGAGATGGAAACAAGAAAAATGTATGTGCTATTTATATGTATCCATAATTTGGTAGTCCCTTTAGGGGTATTGAGATGGAAACAAGAAAAATGTATGTGCTATTTATATGTATCCATAATTTGGTAGTCCCTTTAGGGGTATTGAGATGGGAAACAAGAAAAATGTATGTGCTATTTATATGTATCCATAATTTGGTAGTCCTTTAGGGCTATTGAGATGGAAACAAGAAAAATGTATGTGCTATTTATATGTATCCATAATTTGGTAGTCCCTTTAGGGGTATTGAGATGGAAACAAGAAAAATGTATGTGCTATTTATATGTATCCATAATTTGGTAGTCCCTTTAGGGCTATTGAGATGGAAACAAGAAAAATGTATGTGCTATTTATATGTATCCATAATTTGGTAGTCCCTTTAGGGCTATTGAGATGGAAACAAGAAAAATGTATGTGCTATTTATATGTATCCATAATTTGGTAGTCCTTTAGGGCTATTGAGATGGAAACAAGAAAAATGTATGTGCTATTTATATGTATCCATAATTTGGTAGTCCCTTTAGGGGTATTGAGATGGAAACAAGAAAAATGTATGTGCTATTTATATGTATCCATAATTTGGTAGTCCCTTTAGGGGTATTGAGATGGAAACAAGAAAAATGTATGGGCTATTTATATGTATCCATAATTTGGTAGTCCTTTAGGGGTATTGAGATGGAAACAAGAAAAATGTATGTGCTATTTATATGTATCCATAATTTGGTAGTCCCTTTAGGGCTATTGAGATGGAAACAAGAAAAATGTATGTGCTATTTATATGTATACATAATTTGGTAGTCCCTTTAGGGCTATTGAGATGGGAACAAGAAAAATGTATGTGCTATTTATATGTATCCATAATTTGGTAGTCCCTTTAGGGCTATTGAGATGGAAACAAGAAAAATGTATGTGCTATTTATATGTATCCATAATTTGGTAGTCCCTTTAGGGCTATTGAGATGGAAACAAGAAAAATGTATGTGCTATTTATATGTATACATAATTTGGTAGTCCTTTAGGGCTATTGAGATGGAAACAAGAAAAATGTATGTGCTATTTATATGTATCCATAATTTGGTAGTCCCTTTAGGGGTATTGAGATGGAAACAAGAAAAATGTATGTGCTATTTATATGTATCCATAATTTGGTAGTCCTTTAGGGCTATTGAGATGGAAACAAGAAAAATGTATGTGCTATTTATATGTATACATAATTTGGTAGTCCTTTAGGGCTATTGAGATGGAAACAAGAAAAATGTATGTGCTATTTATATGTATTCATAATTTGGTAGTCCCTTTAGGGGTATTGAGATGGAAACAAGAAAAATGTATGTGCTATTTATATGTATCCATAATTTGGTAGTCCCTTTAGGGCTATTGAGATGGAAACAAGAAAAATGTATGTGCTATTTATATGTATCCATAATTTGGTAGTCCTTTAGGGCTATTGAGATGGGAACAAGAAAAATGTATGTGCTATTTATATGTATCCATAATTTGGTAGTCCCTTTAGGGGTGTTGAGATGGAAACAAGAAAAATGTATGTGCTATTTATATGTATCCATAATTTGGTAGTCCCTTTAGGGGTATTGAGATGGAAACAAGAAAAATGTATGTGCTATTTATATGTATCCATAATTTGGTAGTCCTTTAGGGCTATTGAGATGGGAAAAAGAAAAATGTATGTGCTATTTATATGTATCCATAATTTGGTAGTCCCTTTAGGGGTATTGAGATGGAAACAAGAAAAATGTATGTGCTATTTATATGTATCCATAATTTGGTAGTCCTTTAGGGGTATTGAGATGGAAACAAGAAAAATGTATGTGCTATTTATATGTATCCATAATTTGGTAGTCCCTTTTGGGGTATTGAGATGGAAACAAGAAAAATGTATGTGCTATTTATATGTATTCATAATTTGGTAGTCCTTTAGGGCTATTGAGATGGGAACAAGAAAAATGTATGTGCTATTTATATGTATACATAATTTGGTAGTCCCTTTAGGGGTATTGAGATGGAAACAAGAAAAATGTATGTGCTATTTATATGTATCCATAATTTGGTAGTCCCTTTAGGGGTGTTGAGATGGAAACAAGAAAAATGTATGTGCTATTTATATGTATCCATAATTTGGTAGTCCTTTAGGGCTATTGAGATGGAAACAAGAAAAATGTATGTGTTATTTATATGTATCCATAATTTGGTAGTCCCTTTAGGGGTATTGAGATGGAAACAAGAAAAATGTATGTGCTATTTATATGTATTCATAATTTGGTAGTCCTTTAGGGCTATTGAGATGGAAACAAGAAAAATGTATGTGCTATTTATATGTATCCATAATTTGGTAGTCCTTTAGGGGTATTGAGATGGAAACAAGAAAAATGTATGTGCTATTTATATGTATCCATAATTTGGTAGTCCCTTTAGGGGTATTGAGATGGAAACAAGAAAAATGTATGTGCTATTTATATGTATACATAATTTGGTAGTCCTTTAGGGGTATTGAGATGGAAACAAGAAAAATGTATGTGCTATTTATATGTATCCATAATTTGGTAGTCCCTTTAGGGGTATTGAGATGGAAACAAGAAAAATGTATGTGCTATTTATATGTATCCATAATTTGGTAGTCCTTTAGGGCTATTGAGATGGAAACAAGAAAAATGTATGTGCTATTTATATGTATCCATAATTTGGTAGTCCCTTTAGGGGTATTGAGATGGAAACAAGAAAAATGTATGTGCTATTTATATGTATCCATAATTTGGTAGTCCTTTAGGGGCATTGAGATGGAAACAAGAAAAATGTATGTGCTATTTATATGTATCCATAATTTGGTAGTCCCTTTAGGGCTATTGAGATGGAAACAAGAAAAATGTATGTGCTATTTATATGTATTCATAATTTGGTAGTCCCTTTAGGGGTATTGAGATGGAAACAAGAAAAATGTATGTGCTATTTATATGTATACATAATTTGGTAGTCCCTTTAGGGGTGTTGAGATGGAAACAAGAAAAATGTATGTGCTATTTATATGTATTCATAATTTGGTAGTCCCTTTAGGGGTGTTGAGATGGAAACAAGAAAAATGTATGTGCTATTTATATGTATCCATAATTTGGTAGTCCCTTTAGGGGTATTGAGATGGAAACAAGAAAAATGTATGTGCTATTTATATGTATTCATAATTTGGTAGTCCCTTTAGGGGTATTGAGATGGAAACAAGAAAAATGTATGTGCTATTTATATGTATCCATAATTTGGTAGTCCCTTTAGGGCTATTGAGATGGGAACAAGAAAAATGTATGTGCTATTTATATGTATCCATAATTTGGTAGTCCCTTTAGGGCTATTGAGATGGAAACAAGAAAAATGTATGTGCTATTTATATGTATCCATAATTTGGTAGTCCCTTTAGGGCTATTGAGATGGAAACAAGAAAAATGTATGTGCTATTTATATGTATTCATAATTTGGTAGTCCTTTAGGGGTATTGAGATGGGAACAAGAAAAATGTATGTGCTATTTATATGTATTCATAATTTGGTAGTCCCTTTAGGGGTATTGAGATGGAAACAAGAAAAATGTATGTGCTATTTATATGTATTCATAATTTGGTAGTCCCTTTAGGGGTATTGAGATGGAAACAAGAAAAATGTATGTGCTATTTATATGTATCCATAATTTGGTAGTCCTTTAGGGCTATTGAGATGGAAACAAGAAAAATGTATGTGCTATTTATATGTATACATAATTTGGTAGTCCTTTAGGGCTATTGAGATGGAAACAAGACAAATGTATGTGCTATTTATATGTATTCATAATTTGGTAGTCCCTTTAGGGGTATTGAGATGGAAACAAGAAAAATGTATGTGCTATTTATATGTATCCATAATTTGGTAGTCCCTTTAGGGCTATTGAGATGGAAACAAGAAAAATGTATGTGCTATTTATATGTATCCATAATTTGGTAGTCCTTTAGGGCTATTGAGATGGGAACAAGAAAAATGTATGTGCTATTTATATGTATCCATAATTTGGTAGTCCCTTTAGGGGTGTTGAGATGGAAACAAGAAAAATGTATGTGCTATTTATATGTATCCATAATTTGGTAGTCCCTTTAGGGGTATTGAGATGGAAACAAGAAAAATGTATGTGCTATTTATATGTATCCATAATTTGGTAGTCCTTTAGGGCTATTGAGATGGGAACAAGAAAAATGTATGTGCTATTTATATGTATCCATAATTTGGTAGTCCCTTTAGGGGTATTGAGATGGAAACAAGAAAAATGTATGTGCTATTTATATGTATCCATAATTTGGTAGTCCTTTAGGGGTATTGAGATGGAAACAAGAAAAATGTATGTGCTATTTATATGTATCCATAATTTGGTAGTCCCTTTTGGGGGTATTGAGATGGAAACAAGAAAAATGTATGTGCTATTTATATGTATTCATAATTTGGTAGTCCTTTAGGGCTATTGAGATGGGAACAAGAAAAATGTATGTGCTATTTATATGTATACATAATTTGGTAGTCCCTTTAGGGGTATTGAGATGGAAACAAGAAAAATGTATGTGCTATTTATATGTATCCATAATTTGGTAGTCCCTTTAGGGGTGTTGAGATGGAAACAAGAAAAATGTATGTGCTATTTATATGTATCCATAATTTGGTAGTCCTTTAGGGCTATTGAGATGGAAACAAGAAAAATGTATGTGTTATTTATATGTATCCATAATTTGGTAGTCCCTTTAGGGGTATTGAGATGGAAACAAGAAAAATGTATGTGCTATTTATATGTATTCATAATTTGGTAGTCCTTTAGGGCTATTGAGATGGAAACAAGAAAAATGTATGTGCTATTTATATGTATCCATAATTGGTAGTCCTTTAGGGGTATTGAGATGGAAACAAGAAAAATGTATGTGCTATTTATATGTATCCATAATTTGGTAGTCCCTTTAGGGGTATTGAGATGGAAACAAGAAAAATGTATGTGCTATTTATATGTATACATAATTTGGTAGTCCTTTAGGGGTATTGAGATGGAAACAAGAAAAATGTATGTGCTATTTATATGTATCCATAATTTGGTAGTCCCTTTAGGGGTATTGAGATGGAAACAAGAAAAATGTATGTGCTATTTATATGTATCCATAATTTGGTAGTCCTTTAGGGCTATTGAGATGGAAACAAGAAAAATGTATGTGCTATTTATATGTATCCATAATTTGGTAGTCCCTTTAGGGGTATTGAGATGGAAACAAGAAAAATGTATGTGCTATTTATATGTATCCATAATTTGGTAGTCCTTTAGGGGCATTGAGATGGAAACAAGAAAAATGTATGTGCTATTTATATGTATCCATAATTTGGTAGTCCCTTTAGGGCTATTGAGATGGAAACAAGAAAAATGTATGTGCTATTTATATGTATTCATAATTTGGTAGTCCCTTTAGGGGTATTGAGATGGAAACAAGAAAAATGTATGTGCTATTTATATGTATACATAATTTGGTAGTCCCTTTAGGGGTGTTGAGATGGAAACAAGAAAAATGTATGTGCTATTTATATGTATTCATAATTTGGTAGTCCCTTTAGGGGTGTTGAGATGGAAACAAGAAAAATGTATGTGCTATTTATATGTATCCATAATTTGGTAGTCCCTTTAGGGGTATTGAGATGGAAACAAGAAAAATGTATGTGCTATTTATATGTATTCATAATTTGGTAGTCCCTTTAGGGGTATTGAGATGGAAACAAGAAAAATGTATGTGCTATTTATATGTATCCATAATTTGGTAGTCCCTTTAGGGCTATTGAGATGGAAACAAGAAAAATGTATGTGCTATTTATATGTATACATAATTTGGTAGTCCCTTTAGGGGTATTGAGAGGGAAACAAGAAAAATGTATGTGCTATTTATATGTATTCATAATTTGGTAGTCCCTTTAGGGCTATTGAGATGGAAACAAGAAAAATGTATGTGCTATTTATATGTATCCATAATTTGGTAGTCCTGTAGGGCTATTGAGATGGGAACAAGAAAAATGTATGTGCTATTTATATGTATCCATAATTTGGTAGTCCCTTTAGGGCTATTGAGATGGGAACAAGAAAAATGTATGTGCTATTTATATGTATCCATAATTTGGTAGTCCCTTTAGGGCTATTGAGATGGAAACAAGAAAAATGTATGTGCTATTTATATGTATCCATAATTTGGTAGTCCCTTTAGGGGTATTGAGATGGAAACAAGAAAAATGTATGTGCTATTTATATGTATCCATAATTTGGTAGTCCCTTTAGGGGTATTGAGATGGAAACAAGAAAAATGTATGTGCTATTTATATGTATCCATAATTTGGTAGTCCCTTTAGGGCTATTGAGATGGGAACAAGAAAAATGTATGTGCTATTTATATGTATCCATAATTTGGTAGTCCCTTTAGGGCTATTGAGATGGGAACAAGAAAAATGTATGTGCTATTTATATGTATCCATAATTTGGTAGTCCCTTTAGGGCTATTGAGATGGGAACAAGAAAAATGTATGTGCTATTTATATGTATCCATAATTTGGTAGTCCCTTTAGGGCTATTGAGATGGAAACAAGAAAAATGTATGTGCTATTTATATGTATCCATAATTTGGTAGTCCCTTTAGGGGTATTGAGATGGAAACAAGAAAAATGTATGTGCTATTTATATGTATCCATAATTTGGTAGTCCCCTTTAGGGGTATTGAGATGGAAACAAGAAAAATGTATGTGCTATTTATATGTATCCATAATTTGGTAGTCCCTTTAGGGGTATTGAGAGGGAAACAAGAAAAATGTATGTGCTATTTATATGTATTCATAATTTGGTAGTCCCTTTAGGGGTATTGAGATGGAAACAAGAAAATGTATGTGCTATTTATATGTATCCATAATTTGGTAGTCCTTTAGGGGTATTGAGATGGAAACAAGAAAAATGTATGTGCTATTTATATGTATCCATAATTTGGTAGTCCCTTTAGGGGTATTGAGATGGAAACAAGAAAAATGTATGTGCTATTTATATGTATACATAATTTGGTAGTCCCTTTAGGGGTATTGAGATGGAAACAAGAAAAATGTATGTGCTATTATATGTATACATAATTTGGTAGTCCTTTAGGGGTATTGAGATGGAAACAAGAAAAATGTATGTGCTATTTATATGTATCCATAATTTGGTAGTCCCTTTAGGGGTATTGAGATGGAAACAAGAAAAATGTATGTGCTATTTATATGTATTCATAATTTGGTAGTCCCTTTAGGGGTATTGAGATGGAAACAAGAAAAATGTATGTGCTATTTATATGTATACATAATTTGGTAGTCCCTTTAGGGGTATTGAGATGGAAACAAGAAAAAATGTATGTGCTATTTATATGTATACATAATTTGGTAGTCCTTTAGGGGTATTGAGATGGAAACAAGAAAAATGTATGTGCTATTTATATGTATCCATAATTTGGTAGTCCCTTTAGGGCTATTGAGATGGAAACAATATCATAGCAGTTAAACAAGAAATGTCTTTAAAATAAATACTGAGATGTCATTTAAAAATTACCTAAACAGACGGCCAAGATGACCGCAGATTTTTTGGTACCCACCAATATTAGGAGAATTATTGGACCCCAGATTTTTCGGACACTATAAGAAAACTTCTCGGACCCAAAAGTTAAATCGTTAATATCTATGCCGTGAATAAACCAATCATACAGCTCCATGTTTTCATCAGTGATGTGTGAATAACCAAAATAATTTAGTTTAACATAATTGTTATCTGACTTTGTCAAGCCAATTTAACGAATTAACAACGTAGGAAAAATAATTTCGGGAATGAATTAAAATTATTATTTATCACACAAGTCTATATAGTTATTTATAGTAAAGGTAATATACCATTCATGTTAGTTATCTAATATAAAAACGATTTGAATCAAATAAGCATTTATACTGTGTATCCCAATAAAAAAGCTATAGTCAGGAAACATTCAGCAAATTTTGAAATGTTAAGACTTTGGATAACGCAAACATAAAAATTCATTACACTATGCCGATTTTTAATTATATTAGTAGAACTATGATATATCAAGGGTTCCTGTGTATAATTAGTAATGCAAATTGTGTATTTATGCTAGGCAAATAGCAATTTGACGTAGTCCGAATCTTCTTTCATAACATTTTTTCTATAGAAAATGTAGCATCTTTTTACAGATTAAATAACATCTACTGGAGAAGTTGATAGAAAGATGCAATTATAAATAATCGTAAATAAATCGTAACCACAATTTTATTTCAAATTAGCAGTAAGTTTCTCAATATAAATTCCCCATTTATTGAAATTTTAGGTTTATGATTCTCTGAACGCTATTATTGATGCCTGTACAAGTATATTAACACAGCTATATACAACGGCTGCTAGCTACACGTGCTATGTTTAGAATGACACTACTGTTTCTGGAATGTGATGAACTCGGTAGAATCAATGGGCTACATGAAACGGCAACTCTATGAATGACATTTATGAATGGGAACATTGCACAATTGCTATTTATAGAGCTACCGCATATATAAATGTAGGCTAAACAAAATAGTTATTTCGTTAAGTTAATGAATATAGCATTTTGTTTATGGTATACAATGAGAAAATACGTTCATGATTAGCCTCAGTTCTAGAGTATATGTTGAGAATACGTTTATAACTTCATTTTAACCGCTTATGTAAACAATTATGTAGATTTTTAATCCCCAAAAGTATGCAACAGTTATTGGTATACGTTAAACCATTGTTTAAAGTTTGCATTCCCTAAACTTAGAAAATTACCCTAATTCTATTGGCATTCAATTTTCCCCGCTGCATAATTATCGCAAGAAATGTAGGTCATAAGTGATCTTAGACAGCTATGCCAAAAAATATCATAGCGTTTAAAGTTGTTATTTCAGCCATGCTGTAGTCTGTTGAGTATACAGATATTTGAAAACCATTATGGTCTCAGATGTGGAGGAAAAGCAGTGTGCAATAAAATTCTCTTTTTGGTACAGGACTGCGGTTTATTGTTTAAATAAGAACTGGAAAGTGTAATTATTGTGTAATTATGTGCCATTTGTCACTTGAAATACTTATTTAAAAAAATCTAGAGATTATTTGGAAATAAGAGCTTGGCAAGCTATAAATACATTTTGTCTGCATTTGAATATATGAACAGATTGTCACTGCTTTATGACCCAATTATAATTAATACCGAGGGCTTCTCTAATTAAGTTTAATCATAATTACATACAAAATTGACAATACCTTGAATGCTGTCATTGTGCTTTAGTGCCAGGGTTATTTGCTTTGATTCTACGATGGTCGCAATCTTCACTAACGAACGTTGAAAATATAAAGGCAGATATTTATAAGTGGTCGGATATTTGTTTGGTATTTGCTCCGTAATCATAATTGTTGGAAAATAAGTGACAAAATTTGTAGATTAAATCTGTTAACATTGGAAATTAAGTAATTTTCATGTCAAGTTGCAGTGTTGTCGTTCACTTGCAGCTGATTGAATGTAATTTAGTAAACTTTTCTTCAATTTAGCATTAAAATTGTCATTTTTGGAAAATATGTTTTCCATGTTTTTTTGTGGATGAACAATTCAGTTATTTAGGGAATGTACTGTTATATCAGAATTTTCTTAACTGCATGGAGGAGCATAGGTCATAGATATGTTTAGGCACATTCTAACACTTTATGGTGTATATAAATAATAAGTAAAACATCAAAACGGTGTAGGCGTCCGCGTCGGATTTTTGGTTCAAGTTTTTATTAAAAAGTCTTGTAATTTTAAAACTACACAATTTATTCACTTGAAACTTGGAATATGCCTTTGTCACCAACTTCAGTATCAGGCGCAACATTCCCCATAACTCTGTTTTTGATTAGCTCACCTGAGCACAAAGCGCTCATGGTGAGCTCTTGTGATCGCCCGTTGTCCGTCGAGCATGCGTGCGTGCGTCTGTCGTCAACTTTTCATTCAAACGACATCTCCTCCTAAACCACTTGGCAGATTTTACCAAACTTCACAGGAATGATCATTGGGTGACCCTTGTTCAAAGTTTTTCAAATCGTTACGATCCGCTGCATATGTAGGTCACCAGAGCTAAAAATAGATTTAAAAAGTGTAAACTTAAAAAATCTTCTCTGAAACCGCAAGGCCCAGAGGTTTCATGTTTGGTATGTAACATCCTATAGTGGTCCTCTACAAAGATTGTTCAAATTATGCCCCTGGGGTCAAAACTGGCCACACCACGGGGGTCACATGGTTTATAGACTATATAGCATAATGACTTCTAAAATCTCCTCTGAAACCACAAGGCCCAGAGGTTTCATATTTGATATGTAACATCCTATAGTGGTCCTCTACAAAGTTTGTTCAAATTATGCCTCTGGGGCCAAACCTGGCCACGCCCCGGGGGTCACATGGTTTATATAGAATATATAGCAATATGACTTTTAAAATATTCTCCTCTGAAACCACAAGGCCCAGAGGTTTGATATTTGGTTTGTAACATCCTTTAGTGATCAATTACAAAGTTTGTTCAAATTATGCCCCTGGGGTCAAAACTGGCCACGCCCAGGGGTCACATGGTTTATATAGAATATATAGCAATATAACCTTAAAAATCTCCTCGGAAACCACATGGCTCAGAGTTTTCATATTTGGTATATAACATCCTATAGTGGTCCTCTACAAAGATTGTTCAAATTATGCCCCTGGGGTCAAAACTGGCCACGCCCTGGGGTCACATGGTTTGCATAGACTTTAATAGCAAAATGTCTTTAAAAATCTTCTCTGAAGCCGCAAGGCCCAGAGGTTTCATATTTGGTACATACCGTATGTAACATCCTATAGTAGTCCTCTACAAATATTATTCAATTTATGCCCCTAGGGTCAAAACTGGCCACGCCGCGGGGTCACATGATTATATACACTTAAATAGCAAAATGACTTTAAGAATCTTCTCCTCAGAAACCGCATGTCCCAAAGGTTTCTTATTTGGTATGTAACATTGTATAGTTACGAAGATTGTTCAAATTATGCCCCTGGGGTCAAAACTGGCCACGCCCTGGGGGTCACATGGTTTATATAAACGTAAATGGCAAAATGTTTTTAAAAATCCTCTCCTGAAACTGCAAGGCTAAGAGGTTTCGTATTTGTTATGTAACATCCTATAGTGGTCCTCTACAAAGATTGTTCAAGTTATGCCCCATGGGTCGAAACTGACCACACCCCAGTGTCACATGGTTAACATAAACTAATATAGCAAAATGACTTTAAAATTCTAATCCTCTGAAACAGCAAGACCTATATGTGGTTCTCTACAAAGAGTGTTCAAATTTTGCCCCTGATGTCAAAACTGGTCACGCCCAGGGGGTCACATGGTTTAAATAGACTTAAATAGCAAAATGACTTTAAAAACCCTCTCCTCTGAAATGGCTTTCCTATGTGTAGTACATAACATTGCATAGTGGTCCTCTCCAAAGATTGTTCAAATTATGCCCCTGGGGTCAAATCTGGCCACACCCCAAGGGGTCACTTGGTTTATATAGACTTAAATAGCAGAATGACTTTAAAAAGCTTTACTTGAAACCACAAGGCCCAGAGGTTTGATAAGATTGTTCAAATTATGCCCCTGGGATAAAAATAAGCCACACCTCAGAGATGCAAATTCTAATTGGGTTACAAGGTCTCAGGTGAGGGTCCTAGGGCCCTCAAAACCCTCTTGTTGTGACAGAGTTCTGTCCCGTTTTCACATAGATTTTCTGGTTAAAATTTATAATCAAAAGATTTGTAACTTCCAAACTACAGAAGTTATTCACTCGAAACTTGGAAAATACTTTTGTCATTAACTTCAGTGTCAGGGGCAACATTCTGTATAACTCTGTTTAGTATTTTTACAGAGTGATGCCCCTTTTTCACATAGATTTTCTGGTTTAAGTTTATATTCAACAGTTTTGTAACTTCAGAACTACACAAGTTATTCACTTGAAAATTGAAAAATATACCTTTCTCATGAACTCTAATATTAGAGACAACATTCCCTATGACTCTGTTTTGTATTTGGACAGAGTTATGCCGATTTTGCACATAGATTTTCTGGTTAAAGTTTATATTCAAAATTCTTATAACTTCAAAACTACACCAGTTATTAAGTTGAAACTAAAAAATAATTTGATGAAGTAATTGCCATAAATCAGTTGTGTATTTCAACAAATGTATGCCCCTTCCACTTCCCAAAATATGTACCAACTGATATCCTTCGAATAGTCCAGTGTTCTGTCCTCTGACAGCTCTTGTTCTGTCCTCTGACAGCTCTTGTTCAGTGAGCTATTGCCCTGTGATTAGAAATTCAACATTTTTGTTTCCACACTAGACCTTAAGAACCAATAACCCACGAATTCAGTTGATTTTAAGACTTTAAACGAATGTTTACCTTAAAATGACAGTGTGTCTCCATATGAATCAGATTCTTAGATTTACGATCAAGGCCACATTAAGAGGTTAAAGCAGCATCAGGGTGATTGTTACGATATTCTTGTTGATCTTGATGACATTTGTAGCTTGGTGTAGGCCAGTATCAAGCCAAATGTCATTGGCAAGTTCCAGCTGTATTGTGAGTGAGGTCCAAATAAATAAAATTGTGCTTGTTCTCTGCAACTTTTTATTAATTATAATGAAATACTTAGTAAATGTTCCAGTCCAATGAATTATTTATTGACTTGTGGTCCCTGCTTTTTAACCAGACTTATTAAAACAGAAATTGTGCCTTGCCCAAAATTAATTCTTGTGTGCATTTCATCCCTTGACTGTGCCTGTGTCAGTGGATCATTTTACACTTAACACTGGGCAGAATTCCAGTACAACAATTATTTAATGACTTGTGGACTCATTTGTTAGTGACTTGTGGCCTCCTACTTTCCCACCAGGCATGTTTTAACAAATAATTTCCAAGCCCAAGATATATTTTGTCTGATGTGTGTGCCTGCATCAGTGTGTCATTGAACACTTAAAACACTGAGCAGAATTCAAACAAATTACACAGAAATTTGTCTTGGGTAATAGAGAATAAATTTTTGCATACAAGTAAATATTATTAGTCTACATTGCTTGTACGACCTGATGAATAATCTAACACATACAGTAAAGGTTATGCTCAGTGTCAAGTTTTGAATTTAAGAAAAATTATCAAAGTACAAATTCGCTCCCTGTAGTTGTCTGCCACTAAAAAACAAAACCAACTGCTTGTAGATAGACTTTTCAATTTCACTTGGTACATATTGAGCAGTCTTGTTTTACTGTCGCCAGTTAAACATGTTATTTCTCTACTAAATGCCTTGCATTTGTAAATCACAATAAACCTAAGCCCTTGCTTGTTTTTATAGCAATATTTTACCACTTATCGTTTACAAAAAAAACAAAACTTGTACAACTTCATTTCTTTCTGGGTCTAAAAAACAATGATGGAATGTTTATATCAAATGTTTGTTATAATTGGCCATGATGACTTGATGAGGTGCACCTATACTTAGTGTTTTATCTAGACATAATCAGCATGGCACCGTGCCACGTCCCTTTATTGATCCACCACGCTGGCCTTTTCAAAGGCATTTAGCGCCCCTTTCCCTCTTGTCTATCGACTGTATTGCCCTTTATGAGGACCCTTAGTGATGGCATTTTATGGTATATTATTCAGTGACCAACTGATAAGATCAGTCACTCCAGATAGAATAAAACATGATAGTTTTGTTTTTAAAATGTGAGTAAATTGTCTGCTTTTAACAGCCTCATTTTCATATGCAGTTTCTAACATGTTTTTCTTTCGTCAATATTTATGGAAAACATGATGGACAGAATGCATATTAATGTAAACTCAATGTGGTCTTTAATCACTAATTATTTAAAAAAATACATGTGTATTATACAGTATTTCTTCCAATCATTTCAATTAGAATTGCAATGTTTTTTTTTAAACCAAATTTGTTGTTTCCACTCTCTAACTTGAGAACGGATTGAACTATTGTAATGAAACTTTATACATAGATACCTTATATCGAGGCCTCGCGTTGGATTGCATATGGGATGGGTGGGAACAAGGTCAAGGTCACACTAAAAATATATAAACAGTTTCTCCTGAATAACTTGAAAAGGCATTGAGATATTTTAATGAAACTTCATACATAGATGCTTTATATTGAGACCTTGCTTGGGATTGCATATGGAGTGGGTGGGGTCCAGGTCACTGTTCCTAAAAATAGAAAAACAGTTTCCACTCAATTACTTGAGAATGCATTGAGATATTTAAATGAAACTTCATACCTAGATACCTTATATCTAGACCTTGCTTTGGATTGCATATAGGGTGGGTGGGGTCAGGATCAAGGTCACCGTTACTAAAAAAAGAAAAATGGTTTGCTAAAAAAATTGAAAACACATTGAGATATTTTAATGAAACTTTATATGTAGATACCTTATATCTAAACCTCTCTTGTGATTGCATATGGAGTGGGTGGGTCAGGTATACCTAGAGAAGGAATGGAGGTATTTTAATGAACATTTATATGTAGATACCTTATATCTAAACCTCGCTTGCAATTGCATATGGGGTGGGTGGGGTCAATGTCAAAGTCACCATTACTAAAAATAAAGAAACAGTTTCCACTCAGTAATGTGCTAACAAAAATTAGATTATTAATGAAACTTCATATGTAGATATTGAGACCTTGCTTTGGATTGCAAGATCAAGGTCACTATTTCCTAGCCATAGGTTTATGACCATCACCTTGCACACAGAACTTTCTTTCATTATTGTTATGGCTTTTATTCATTTCGTTCGAAAAATTTGGTTTTCATGGAATTTCCACGTTTCTTGTCTAAATTTTCTATCTTGAATTAAGGTTTTCATCATTAATCAAAATATTGGCAGCAATGTCATCATCAAATGCAACAACATATAAACCATAAAAGTAAAAATACAAATATTTCCTACAATACAAAAGTTGAAAAATAATACCAGGGTATAAGTATTTTACTATTAATAAGTAAATATTTTGACTCGCCCATTAATAGTTTTTGTTTGACAATTGTCAAAAAGTTTTCATGTAATTCCAATTTGTACATATACAGAACACTGAACGAGCTATAAGCGCAACTATCATATTTTACCAATAAAACATTTGTAAGTTTATAACGACTGTATTTAAGGTGACATATGATATGGCGTACCTCTCTAATTGCCCAGATTGTCCATGATAATGCGTCGGGGTTTTAATGTTAAGTTATTATATGGTCATTTAGGTGACTTCTTACAATTTGATTTATTTACCGGTTCTAACATACAATTTTAATATTATTGTAGTTTCAATTTATTTGCAAAACATTATGCAAAACACACCAGAACGGGTCTATTGTACTCAGTTATTTGGACGAGTCTATAAGATCCATCGGACGCTATGATATTGAACAGTGCACTAACATCTTCAATAAATACCAGCACAAACGAATGTTATAGCAGTCATTGAACTTTATTCTTTATTGCTAATATTCAAAACTGTAGACAGATTTTTGTTTAGACACAATCTCAATAAACTTTTCGAATCTGTTCTGTTTTATTTAAACTTGTGTTGCTATTAACATTTGAATATAATGAGTTGTGCCCAATGTTACGCAATAGCGAACAACTGCAGTGCCTTCAGCGCTTTGATTCTAATCTTGCATCGGTGTATATTTTGTTGATACTGGCTATATTAAATTTTTGAAGTTTTAGTTCTAAGTACTAGTATTGGAATTAGTAGAAATGTGAAGTTAAAATGCTCAAAATATAACCACTGGTTAAGAAAGTAATGGGTAAATCATTTCATATCTCCTGCAAATGACATTAGGACGTTATATCAGAATGTGAAAGGGAGGAACTTAAAGAGAGACTGTACGATTTTGTAAGAAAATTGTTACATTAAACAATCAATCTATTCTGATGATGTCACTATATTTTTAGAATAATATTATAATAAATGTTCAGAATAACTCATGTTTAGAAATGCATATTAAGAGAGAAATTTAAAACTTAAATAATACTTTTTGTGCAACAAACTAGTATACATGTATATACAGTATCTTGAAGAGTCAGATCGTTGGCACATGTGCAGTTCTTATTTTCTAATGTAAAACCAAATATAGCTGTAGGATAAACGGTCTGTATTGACAGAAAATATATAGTTTCATTTTTCAAAAAATAAAATAGTCTTTGTTGATATTGACAGTTTTTTATGTTATGTGAAACGTTCTTGTTAGTGGGTAAAGAAAGAGACCCAAAATAAATCTGTAAAAATCAGACAGGCCCTCTTTAAATCGGAATGAGAAAGCGATTGTTAACTCAATGAAGCTTAACCACAGATCTATTAACGCATTCAAAATGAATTGTTCTCATAACAGTTTGACACAATGAAACCAGTGCTACTTTAGCCCTTTCACTGGAAAACAATGCCAACAACTTTAGTTGAAATAATATGCCAAAAAACAACAAAGTTTTAAAACAGATAAGTGGAATGTGATCCGCCTAAGAACAATGTCAAAATGTTTAAATCGAAATTCCATTATCATTGGTCAGGATTACTGTTATTATATGTTATTATATTTGACTGTACTGTAGAAGTGGATATTTCCGCGTGTCAAACTTCGCGAAATTAAAAATTAAGACATTTGTTGGAAATATATTGTCACAATATCACGCCTAGGCCAAAAAAAAAAATTCTGTGTTTTGGGCAACCGGACCCTACCTTACGAAAACTCCCCGATCCTAAATTTTTAGCAAAGATTGTTTTCCATGAAATCCCTATTCGTCATATTTTAGAAATTTTTTTAATGTATTTTGACCGAAATGTGTCTTTAAAAAAATTAATGAACACAAATCTATCCCGAACCTAGCTAACTTCTTTGAGACCATTGCCCAAAACACTGAATTAATTTTTTTTTGCCCTAGTAGCGATTACTGTGACTGGCACCCATATAGCGCAACAAACAACAACTTGACCCACTTAAGATAAACAAGTAACAGCTCGGCATCATCAGCTTATATTGCACATTCACCCTTGACAATGTTAATTTGCTTTCCTGATTAAGCAACGATATTACAGCTATGGGGCATGAAACAACGGTCCACCTGGAGTGTGCCAACTATGGAACAGTATTAGTTTAAAAATTATATGATGCATTCTGACGTTTTTCATTCGTTAAATTCTTGCTCTTTTTCTTGACATTCTTGCTCTTCTTCCTTCTCTTCCAAATGTTCCTATTCTTGACAATCTTCCACTTCTTCCTTCTCTTCCAAATGTTTCTATTCTTGACAATCTTCCACTTCTTCCTTCTCTTCCAAATGTTCCTATTCTTTACAATCTTCCACTTCTTCCTTCTCTTCCAAATGTTCCTATTCTTTACAATCTTCCACTTCTTCCTTCTCTTCCAAATGTTCCTATTCTTTACAATCTTCCACTTCTTCCTTCTCTTCCAAATGTTCCTATTCTTGACAATCTTCCACTTCTTCCTTCTCTTCCAAATGTTCCTATTCTTGACATTTTTGCTATTCTTCCTTCTCTTCCAACCCCTGTGAAATGTTTAGGCATACTTCATGAATTCTTCTTAAAATCTTTGTGAATACTTCATGCAGTGGCTTCATGAAGACTTCATGGAAAAGAAGTGAACTATAAATGAGACAAATGCATGAAACATTCATAAAACATAGCTTCATGAATAGTTGATGCATTTTCACATGCAGAAAAATGCATGAAATAAAGAATGGGTTTGTTCATAAAAACTTCATAAACTATGCACTTCATGAAGACTTCATGCACGACTTCATGAAAAAATATTTCATGAAGATTTCATGAATAATTTTGTTCTTTATTCTAATGTCTCATTTATAGTTCACGGATATTCATGAAAATTTCATGAACAAAATTTTTGTAATTTCAAGAATAAATTGGTTGTGCTTTTCTTCAACATTCATGAAGAATTCCAAAAATTATGAAGACTTCTAAAAATAATAGAGCTATCAAAAAAGTGGACATAGTATCATAATTTGTTCCGCTTTCAGTGCGGACATTTCTATTTCCATATATGCGGAACTTCTGCCTAATGCATTTGTTTTTCAGCAGGTGGAAATAATCCACAGAAAATTGACACTCGAGGAATAATTGGATGATCCTCGCTTGGATTTTTCTATTTTTATCTCCCTGTGGCCATCTTGTTCAGTGGTGCAGAATGGTATTGATCAAATTTGGTAAAGGGTAAATTTATGTAAAATTGGCCTTTTAAGCTGTTCCCGCTCTATACCCTCATGAAAAAGTACTGTCTGAATTGAGTCGGACTTATCTTTGAATAGACTGATCTGGATTTTTCCACAAACAGTTAAAACTACACCCCAGCTATTGTTAAAGAATTAATTTCCATTCATCGAAAATCACAAACATTGCCACGTGCTCATTGGAATATCACAAATATTATGCACGTGCTCTTTTGTATCAAATATTTTAATGCCAAACACATGATATCCAAGTGCGATGATTGGATAATATTGCAGATTAATTTGAATGTAATTGACATTTGTGGATGCGTCTATTATTTCTGACATTGCTGAAAAGACTTAAAATGGAACAATTCTGACAAAATTCATAAGAGTCCAGACAATTTTCAAAGGGCTATTCAGACAAGTTATTCAGACTGCATTCAGACTATAACCACAGATACAGTAATTATTATGACCTTTACACTAAGTACTCAGGTGGCACTTGATATTTATTAAGGTTCAATGGTTTACTCCCCTAAAATGGTTTGTCAGACATTAAATAATATGTGAATATTATAAACATCCAACTGAAAATGATTATAATGCAACTTTTTTCATGATACAGTACAAATGTGCTAATATAAATCAACAAAACAACATAATTTTGTGCAGTCAAGTATAACAGATACATTATTTTCCATTTTCCAGTTTATTATGTCTAAAAATCTCCTTAAAGTACAATGTGGTTAGGAACAGTAAACAATATAATGATTATGCAACTTTTCACAATTTTATGGTACAATTGTGCTTCCATAGTTAACATTAAAATACAGACAAATGATAAAGTACTGATTTTCCATTTTGCAAACTCATTATATAATAGAACATTGATGGAAGGATTATATTGTAAGGAAAACAATAATAATAAGTCAAACGATTGTTGTTTAAAGGAACTTAACTGTGAGTAGTAAGAAGACATGCAGCTTAAGCCTCTGGGCATGTGGTCGCGAAAATATATTACAATTGCTTAAAAATGTCAAACCCTATCAAATGTGCAAAACCAGTTATAGTTTACTGACTTGTTTGTAACTTAAATGAAATAATACTTACAGACACAGGTTCCAAGTGTTCAGTATTCATAGATATTTCTGTTTTAAAATCACAATCATGTTTAAATCATTTCAGAATTGAGCAATGCAAGTCAACTGATGACATCATAAATGACATCATATCCTGCATAGCATTGCATGGTATGGTGTACTGTAAAGTCATAAAATTTCATTATTTATGCCCTTTTGTAAGTTCAAATTTACATAAGTTATAATCTTGAAACTTGGAATATAAATTTATCATCAACTCTAATATCAAGTGCCACATTCCCCATAACTCAGTTTTCTATTTTGACATATTTTAACATAGTTGTGCCCCTTTTTCACATAGATTTTGAGGTTAAAGTTTATATTCAAAATTTCTGTAACTTCAAATCTACAAAAGTTATTCACTTGAAATTTAGAATATACATTAAATGTCAGCAACTCCATCAAGTGCCACATTCCCAATAACTCAGTTTTACAGTAGTATATTTTGACATATTTATGTACCTTTTTCACATAGATTTTCAGGTTAAAGTTTATAATTAAAACTTTTGTAACTACAAAATTACATAAGTTATTCACTTGAAAATTAGAATATACCTTTGTCCTCAACTCCAGCTTCAAGTTCTACATTCCCCATAACTCTGTTTTGTATTTTGACAGATACATGCCCCTTTTTTCACATAGATGTTCAGGTTATGTCCTCAGACAGTATTTATTCAGACAGAGATTAGACAGAGTTCAGACTTGTGGTTTCATGGGTGTATGTTCAACAATTCTCACCAAATTGATATTAAAGATTGTTTTTGACCTAGAGGGGGCATATATGTTTTAAAAACAGCTCTTGTTTTAATAAATAGATTAACAAGCTTGTGAATTTTTCAAAGTATAACTTTTCCGCATCATGAAAAGTCAGAATTTCCGCAATTGTAAAATTTCTAAGTGTCAATATTCCGCATACTCTCCGCATGTTCTCCGCATATAAGAAATTTCTCCGCAAAACCAAAATCATTTTTGCGGAAAATATGTGGGGAAACTGATGATTTCCGCAACATTTCCGCATCTATTCAGCATTTTCTCCGCTTCTTGAAATGCAATGCGGAAATCTGAGCTAAGGGTGGTATTCATAAAAAAATCTTGATCTATTCTTATTAAAGCTTCATGAATGTTTCTAGAATTTCAGTAATGCATGACGCCTTCATGAAGTGTACCTTAAATCACTTCATGCATAAAACTTCATGAAGTTTGTTATTAGAGGTTTCAAGAAGACTTCATGAATAATGCTTAATGGCATGAAACATTCTTGATCTCATGAAGTCCATTTTGACAGGGGAACTGACGTTTTATTGCTACATGCTACATTATTGCATCCGTATTATTGTATCCGTATAAATTATAAAGCAGCTGTAAACATTCTTTGAATACAACAAATGAAAAATGTACAATACATAAACAGCGCATGTAATTTAAACGAATGCAGAACGTCATAATGACCAATGTCATAATGAAGCATATCATATTATTACATCAGGTGGCGCTTCTCTCTTAAGTTCGGCATATCGTGATGTTACGTTGTTAATATCAGTGTTACAAATATAATTTTTTTAAAAATTTATTTGATCATTTTTGTTTATTTTAAACATTTTATTTCCTTAGTGTTTAATGCATATGGACTGTTACATACACATATTCTTATTTGGGATCCGTGTTCAAGTTAATTCTACATCAACAATCAATGTGATTTTTGCTGACAGAAATGTTTTTTTCTAATTCTGATTTGCAAACATTACCAAGTCGCTAACTTAACCACTTATACAGTATTTTAAATATGTATTTGTTTATTGGGCATAAAAGTGTGTGTATATTCTTTTGTCTGTCCTGATTGTTTTGGTTATTGGTCTATTTTATTCTTATCTTGATTGGTGTATATAACCACTATTTAAGAAATTCAGGTGTTAGTAATATCATATCTCTTGCTAATGATGCTACAGTTTTAAAGCAGAATGTGAAAACAATTGTCAACATACAAAACCACAATCATAAATCCTTAAACACATTGTTTTCTTAAATAGATCTTTGGTGCAATGCAACCAGTGCTGCTTTGATCCTATCAGCGGAAAACAAAGCGAAAAACTTCGGGAGAAATAATACACCTTAAAAACTGTCCATGGTCCAACGAATTATTATTCAGTTTGTTGAAACCAAATGAGCAAACAAATTAATATTTTGAAAAGCTTGACAAATGTGATACACCTCCCCTGTGAATTCCTGTGAGCCAAATGGTCATGCCAAGCTAGATAAAAGATTTGTAATACCTTTTGGATTTTTTTTGTGTAATGTCAAATACGTACAAGTAATGGATAAATGCATTTGATTAAAAATTTACTGGTTTATAATTGGGTCAAGTTAGTGTTTCTATGCCCCCGGCATGTTGATGCGGGAGGCATATAGTGATTGTCCTGTCCATCCGTACGTCCGTCCTATCGTCCCTCCGTCCGTTACAAGGTTAAGTAGATTTTACCATTTCGTCTAGCACCAACACCGCTTACTACAACACTAGGATACGTACACAGTTGTTGCTTATGACCATTCCCTATCCACCCATATCACCCACCCTCACTTTGACCGTGACCTAATTTGCACTTAGAATAATTCAAATGGGCTCTTTCTTGGTTAACTAGATTTTACCGTTATGTCTAGCATCAACACTGCTTGAAACAACACTTGGATATCTACACAGATGACCATTGCCAATCCACCCATATCACCCAACCTCACTTTTACGTTGACCTTGACCTAATTTGGACTTATAATAATTCAAAAGTGCCATTTCTTGGTTAACTAGATTTTACCATTTCGTCTAGCACCAACACCGCTTAGGCCCACAAAAAATAGTTCCGTTTCTGGTGTCCCGACCGACCCTTTACTTTTGCTGCCGACCCTACATATTTTTGGTCCAAAAAGAATAAAGACTGAAAAAGACTGTTACCGTGTACAACACAAACCATTCTCCCATCATAAAAAAATATAAAATCCCTACCCTTAGGCGTAAAAAATAATGTTTCTTTCAGGTAACATGCCCCCCAAAAATAGGGTAGGTAGGTCGGTATTTTTTTTTTTGGTAAATGGTCAACTTAAAGATTCTTAAACTGAATCAATATTCAAAACACATCAGTAGAATCCTTAAACATTGTTTATAAGTGGATGCTATCAAAACAAAACACTTTCCAAAACACATTTATTTATTGAAAAAGATAAATAAAACAAAAATCAATCTGACAAACCCAATAAAATGTTCTAGGGTTGGGGCATTTTTTTAGGGTAGGTCGGGTTACCTGAAACAAACATATTTTTTTACGCCTTATTATTTGGGGCAGGAGACCAGAAACGGAACTTTTTTTTTTTTGGCCTTACTACAAGACTTTGATACTTACACAGTTGTTGCATATGACCATTCCCTATACACCTATATAACCCAATCTCACTTTTACCTTGACCTATTTTGGAATAAGAAATGGGCTATCCAGCACCAACTGGGGGCGTGTGTGTTTATCGAACTTAGAATCTGTTTCTTGTCTCTGGTTGGTTGGCTGGCAGCAGCTGTGGTTTTATTCTACATGTTTATTAACCTTGTTCTCAGTGTTTCGTTGTTAGCGATTATGAAATTTATATGATGGCATCGAATACCAATATCAGTATTCGAATATTCACTTTTTCATTCAATTCAATATTCCAATATTTGTATAGATTCATATTTAGTACATTAAGCTTTGTGACCCAGTCAAGATCATGTAAATAATGGTACAGAGTTTTAGTACACATCATTGCTGATGCTATATTAAGCTTTGTGACCCAATCAGCACCATGTAAATAATACAGAGTTTTTGTACACATCATTGCCGTATCTTCATTAGCAAATTGCAATATCATATTAATGCGTTAATGCCATTTAGCATAAACCGCTGAAGTCCCATGTTAAGTGTTGTTTTTTTAATTAAGAATACTTGCAATAATTTACAATGCTCATATTTTTTATCAAGTTGGAAAGATGTTGATAAGCGGCGAATTTGAGCAACATTTATGCTCTATAATTAGTGCCAAATGTGCGATCACACTGATGTAATTATTTGTTTTTGTTAATCTTTCCACATATTTGATTACCTGTTAAATGTTATGGCTTCATAATGTCCTCTGTAATTGTGTATTACTGGCCACAAGACGCTGACCGCTGACACAGACCGGTGCATTTATTAATATCTTTGTCTGGCACATGACACGGGGCTAATCTATCAAAACTCGGGGTTCTGTATCTACTGGTGAATTACTGCTTTTAGTTTGACAGAAAACTCTACAATCAATAAATTAATGTTTTTAAAAGCAACACAAATTCGCAAATATTCTATTAGCGTTTTAACTATTCGAATAACGATCAGTCATTCGAATATTCAAATAGTTTTGCCATCCCTAGTAATTTACTGTCGGTTAACCCATCTGTAGAAAGGATTCACTACTTTATATGAGGTTTTGGAAATATTACATTCCCAAAATGTGAACTAAATTATAATTGAAAGTATTTAAGATTAACTTGAGATGATTCTGTAATATGGCCCCTGATCCATTAAATAAACCATTGTGATAACTGTTTAGAAATACTCATTGTGTGATTGATTTAAGTGTCAGATATCACATATTGTTTGAGGCGCCAAGTCACATTGTTATTTTTGAAATCCAATGAATTGCTTTCCTAGTCTGTTATACTTTTCCTAGTCTGTTATACTTCAGCGCCGATTCCAGACCTGAACATTCATAACAAAATATAAATAACATAATATAAGTAATAAATAATTGTGTACCATTTACTTAACAAAATTGATAAAAGTGATAAAAGTGGTCGTAATATTTACTAGTTTTGTAGTATAGAATATATTTCAGTAGGCTATTTCAAAATGTCTTGCAATTACATGATTTCATGGGGACACTAAACTATAAAATCCATATTATACTGGAGATCAACAATCAAATAATGACACCCTCAATTTGAAAACTTTATATGCTGATTCCCTATGGAAAATGTATGCAACCCACTGTAAAGTTTTATGTGTTGCCTCTTATCTTTGTTTATATAGAGTATATTTGCTTGATCTCACGCAAGCGCTCAGGAAAATATTGTCTCCCTTCCCATGATGGTATAACCCATTATCACACCGAAAACAAATTTTATTCCCTTCGGGGGCATATAGTAATCCCATTGTCTGTCCGTCTGTACTTTCGTCAGTGGCAAGGTTAAGTCGATTTCACAGTTTCATCTTGCACCAACAACGCTTACTGCAACACTTGGATACTTAAACAGTTGTTGCTTATAACCATTCCCTATCCACCCAATTTCACTTTGACCTTGACCTAATTTGCAATTAGGAATAATTCAAATGGGCTGTTTCTTGGTTAACTAGATTTTACCGTTTCGTCTAGTGCCAACACTGCTTGCAACAACAACACAGTTGTTACTAATGACCATTCACACTCCACCCATATCACCCAAGGTTACGCATGCGCAAATAAATTCCTTCATTGTTACATATAAAATATTCAATGTTTGATCTCAATTTTCACCATGACCAAGCGACTTCCCAATATATCACCATACATTGTTGGAAAGATAAGGCCATAACCTTTTGAAAAAACAGCATGTCAAAAATTTCTATACGTTGTAACTCAAAATATTTACCTTAGAATAAACACACCGGTTTTGACGGGCATGGGGGCTGCAATTTTGTGCATGAATACATGGGCCAAAAGTTATGAAGCTGGGAACCATATAAGATAAAGTAGTGCCTAAAACTGTCTTTTTTCTTATTTCTTACATATATACCTTTAAATTGATACCAAAACATATCATTTAAACTGTATTTTAAAAACCATATGCACTATAAACTGAACCCTATGTGTTTATTATCTAACTGACAGCATGTAACCCTGAGGATGTGACTTCCATTTTGGTGTAATTTGACCTTTAAGAGAACCCAACCCTTTCACATTTGAATTAAAACCACATTTTTCATAAGTCTGATCTATTTCGAGAAAGAACATGAAGTCCTATCACACTGGTATAAGGATTTATTGGAAAAAAGTAAAGTTGAAAATACCACATATAAAGGCGTTGCGAGACAAGAATTTCGACAGGTACATCTTGGAAATAATTTTTAATTTGACCTAATGACCATTCACACTCCACCCATATCACCCAGCCTCACTTTGACCTTGACCTAATTTGCACTTAGAATGATTCAAATGGCTGTTTCTTGGTTAACTAGATTTTATCATTTCATCTAGCATCAACACCGCTTGCTACAACATTGGATACTTACACAGTTGTTGCTTCTGACTATACCCAATCCACCTATATCTATCACCCAACCTCACTTTGACTTGACCTAATTTGGAATAAGAAATGGGCTATCCAGCACCAACCAGGGGTATGTGTGTTTATCAATCACATAATCTTGTTTAAATACTGGTATTGGTCGAAAGTCAAATGAAGTAAAATGCTAAAAAGTTTGAAGAGGTTAAGCTTTATAACGTATAAACTATGAATTTAAGAAATTTAGTTGTAGAGCATGTCAAATGTCTTGTGACTGACTTTACGGCTTAAATTGAAATGTGAAATGAATTGTCAAAGCACAAAGGCAAAACCACAAATATATTTACATATTGATGTTTAAAATATCTCTGGCACAAAGCTCTTTTGAGATTTCAGTTGTATATAAAGCAAATAGATTTAGTGGAAATAATATGCCATATGATCGCTCTATGGTCCAATAAACGATAAGGAAGTTTGTAAACACCGCAGTAGACTGGTCCAACAAACGATAAGGAAGTTTGAAAACACCGCAGTAGACGCTTCAAGATTTGAATAGCTCTAGATGAATCGTGATCCCCCTCCCCGGTGAATTCTTTTGTGCTAAATGATCGTTCTATCGAGCCATTCTATTTTAATTATACATTCTGGTGTGTTTGTGAAATACCTGTTTCTTACAAGTAAACCTTCATGATCTCAAGTTGAATAATTTACCTGGGATATTTAACAAGACTTGTCACGGTTTATGCCCATTCTAAGTGGCAATGTAAACTACTATTTATCAACGTTATAAACCTTTCGGATGGCCATATGAGTAGCTCAGTGTGCAATTTTCACATCAGATATAACAGATTGTCGGAGACTTGTTCATTAGCCCAGTAGTATTGATCTTTTTGAAATAAAACATATTGAATTTCTATTAGTTTCAGATATTCTTCACAAAACATTCATGTAGGAGTATTCATGCTAAAATCAATAATTAAAAAAACAAGCGTATATTATACCAATTATTAAATATTGCTGATTAAAGTACTTGTAATATTAGAACTAATTTAATAGTATACAATTGAAGATTTCAGTAGGCATTTCCAAAAATTCTTGAAATTACACGATTTCAGGAAGACACTTAATTATGAAATGCATAGTATACTGGAGATAAACAATAAAAATATTAACACCTGCAAATTATTAGCCATATTTTTCAAGAAAACTTGTTTAAGACCATAATTGACATATTATATGAATGGTTTTCTGTAATTTATTGTTGGTGTATATATAAGTTGAAAGTACTTGATGTAGATTTGAGTGGGGGAGCACATCACAAGTCTTCCATATTGCAGCTGCCGTGATGAAGGAAATCATTATACTCGTTTAGATGTTGTCAATCAACCCTATACTGATAAATGGTTCGCAAAACCTCATATAGGGCTGAAAATATGTGCTGCTGTCGAGGGTCTGGAGCCCTATTAGCATGAGCAGAAGGAGCATAAACTTAGATTGCACTTAAGTAAAATTGTTAAAACGTAATACGCTACAGCGTTATGTTGAGGTTATTACTTATATTTTGTCCCCATTTTCAGGGGGCATATAGATTTGCCCTTTCTGTCCATCCGTCTGGTCCATCCGTCGACTTTTTGTCTCGTGCGTAACTCAAAAAGTATAACTGCTAGAGTGTTCAAACTTCAAAAATATATTTGCATGTGAACTCGTGCACCTGGGTATCTGGGTGCATATTTAGCTCAACTTTTTGAAGAAATAGCAAGCTATTCTAGTGGCCTCAGCGTCGGTGTTGGTGTCGGTGTCTGGGTCAGTTTATCTGTTCCTATTATTCTAAAGCATTTCTTTGTTATTGCAGTTATGATTTGGTACTGTGTGCCAAGATGACGTGTGCATTATTACTCATAAAGAAAACTTATGCCTTGCTTGAATTTTGCTCTAGTCCTTTCCAATAGTATAACGTCAACTGGAGGGTTAAATTAATATTTCTTTAACGTAATTTCCTCCACTAGCTTCTGACAATTTAACCTTTACTGCTTTTCTCATTCATAGATGTGCTGAAACAAACTGTCTCCCTTAATGGATTGGTTTTACCCATTCATTCATATTAATTCATGATATCTATTGCTTATTGCTTAACAATATGCTCACAGCTCTTTACGAAGAAGTTTATAAGACATTTTTGCCTGGGACCAAAGGTGTTGATTTTTAAGCATATGAAATAATTACATATTTTTCATTGTCATATCTTCATTAAAACCAAGAAAATGGGTTATGACTATGTCTTGATCTACGTTCAGATTGTTGGATTAACTCCTTTGAATTATTTTTAGAATATTTTTTTTTTATTTATACAGAGAACAGAGATAGAATGATTTCCAGGAATGTTCTAGCAGTTAGTTAAGATGTAATAAGCTTTTGTCAGCACATGGACTATTTTTTTAAAGAAATAATTTTCAATTTACTGTTGTTTATTGGCCAATAAACAACAATTTGGAGTTCTGATGCATAGGAATTAAACCACGAGGTCGTTGTTCTGAGTGGTTTAATAGCCACACATCAGAACAACAAAGAGTTGTTTATTGGTCGATAAACAACGAACATGCGAAAATTAATTTTTGCATTGTTTATTGGGTAGTTTAACAACTTTAATTTTGTTCTTTGTCTATAGAAACATTATTGAGTATCATGTAAGAATTGCAAATAATTAATATTGAAGCATTGTTTAAAGTGATGGCCTTGTTTCTTCAAACAATTGACAAAACCTAATTGACAAAACTATAAATTTAATAATATAAACACTGGTCATCGATGACACATTTGCAGGCGCAGGAACATTTGTAGTAGACATTAAATCGATATGAATGTAATGTACCATTTTGAAAAGTAACACATTTCTAATTTTATTACGAATATACGTAACATATATGTCCATATACATGGGGCTTTCCGAAAAAAAAAGACAAACATAAAACAAAACCATGGAGCTAAAAACATAACCACCATAGCAGAATAAGTAAAATATAGTTTATAAAAATTGTGCGTTTGTATGTACTCATTGATTTCTATGTTCACCATATCTTCCAGTATGTCATTGCCAGGCTGTGGAGATCAAGGAAGAGGCTGTGGACACAATCTTCCCAGTATCAGGCCGACTGTTTAACAGGCCTGGTAACTTAGTTTAGTGTTATAGAACTCAATGTTTGACTGCATTTACTGTCAGCATATGAACTCTATATGGCCTTGACGTACATACAGAATAACATCAAATGTAGACTATTACGGGTAATAAATATGTGTGCAATATAAACCTTTTTAAGTAGTGTGGTAAATGTTTATGCAAATAGTATTTATGTCTGTTTAAAAACCTATACCGGCGTATTTGATAATGTTTGATTATCTACCTGCCGAAATCACCCTTCTGTTGCTTTACAAGTACAGGTGACCTGTTGAATACTACATTTTTAGCTCGACTATTCACCGAATACTTCGAGCTACACTACTCACCTGTTTGTCCGCATCGCCCTAATGCTCTGGTTAAGGTTTCTGTAACTCTGACTACTACAGATATGACTTAGCAATGTCAGGTTAAGGTTTGCGTGCAAGAGAAAATTCAGGTTAGGGATTGCGTGCAACAAGTACATATCTCTGTAACTACTACAGATATTCAAAAGACACTTCACACATGTCTGAGGTCATTATGTAAGGTCACTGACCAATGCCCATAAGTCTGACCTGCAATTTAGCAGAATTATGCCCCTTTTTGTACTTAGAAATTCAGGTTGAAGTTTGCGTGGCAACAACTCCATATCTCTATAACTACTACAGATATTCAATTCAAACTTCACACATGTCTTTAGTTTAGTTTAAACCTATTTATTTTAGCTTGATTTCATCGAAAGCCTTGGCTTATAAAGACACTCTCGAGTGCGTTTCCTGGGAAGAACCAGTACTTGGTGTCTTTGGAAAGAGCTTGAGAACGCACCCTGAGTGGGGATCGAATCTGGAACCTCCGGTCGCAAGGTGGACACCATATCCACTACACCATTGCGACTTCATATGTCTTCGGGGTCATTATGTAAGGTCACGGATGAAGGCCCATAACTCTGACCAATAATTTAGCAGAAATATGCCCCTTTTGGTACTTATGAATTCAGGTTAAAGTTCGCGTGCAACAACTCTATATCTCTATAACTACTACAGATATTCAATTGAAACTTTACACATGTCTTCAGGGTCATTGTATAAGGGTCACTGACCAAAGCCCATAGCTCTGACCTACAATTTAGTAGGATTATCTCTATATCTGCTACAGATATTCAACTAAAAGATCACACGTCTTCAAGGTCATTATATAAGGTCACTGACCAAGGCATATAACTGTGACCAGCATTTTAGGAGAAGTATGCCTCTTTTTTTGTAGTGATAAAGGCTGATAACTCTGACAAAGCGGTTGAATAGTCGAGCGCGCTGTCCTGAGACAGCTCTTGTTAATATAAAGCTTGATGAAGTGTTCACTTATAATTATTAACACAACATCCACACGAGTGCCAATATTATTTAGTTGTATTTACACACATACCCTAACAGATGGGCCTGGCAGTGATGTACAGAAAATAGATTGGTCAACCAGGGAGTAAACAGCTGGAATGGAACTCCAGCCAGACACAGGACCTGTACAGACAGAAGTGACCTTGGTTGTGGTAGCTATTGAGTTGAGGATTGCAACCCGAGGTATTGCCAAGGTAAGATGACATGGATATCAACGACAGTCGCTAAAGCAGTGACACGCTGTCTAAATGTAGTGTGGTTGCACCCAACAGATTTTTAGCTCACCTGATCTCGAACTGAGAGATATTGTGGTCAGTCATCCTCCAGCGTCTGTTGTTAATTAAGAAATAATTTTGCCATTTAGAGTTATTTATCGGCTAATAAACAGCGATTTTGTGTTCTGATGCGTATGAATTAAACCACAAGGCTGTTAGTGTTTATTAGCCGATAAACAACAATAATGCAAAAATTATTTCAATTGTAACATGACCTAACACAATTTTTTTTGCAATTACAATGCAATCTATATTTTACAGTTTCCAATCTAATTTTGCCTTGTTTATTGGTAGTTTAACAATGGTGAATTTTTTTCTTTGTCTATAGAAAAATTCTGCATGTTACATGTTAGAATTGTCATTTATTGTGAACATTTTGCTTTAAACTTGTTCTCTGAAAGACTTGTAGGAAGTTGAAAAACTTGAAACAAGAAATGTCTTTTAAAAAAGACAATCGTCGTTGACATTAATAATGAGATATCATTTTACCCTAAACATAATAAAAGAGGGCCAAGATGATCGGTTACGTGGCTTCTCAGACCCCAGATTTTTCGTTCCCCACCTAGACAAGGTGACTTCTAGGACCCCAGATATTCTGTGCACCATAAGAAAACTACTCATATCCCAAAATTAATGTGTGATTAATTCAATAATTATTAATATTTGTACCGTGAATAAACCGATCATAACGCCCCATGTTTTCACTAGTGATACATGAGTAACCTACATAATTTACACTAACATCATTATTTTATAAATTTATCAGCCAAATTTAACAAATTAACAATGTACAAAAATAATTGCAGGAATGAATCAAAATTATTCTCTATCAGACGCGTATAGTTATTCTTAAGTAATATACCCTACCTTCATCTTGGAAGTTATCTATGCATAATACAAACACATTTCTAAGTCAGTTAATCATATATACTGTGTATCCTTATGAAAAGCAATCTTCAGTGAACATTCAGCGCATTTGAAATAATGATGACTTCCATTTTTGATAACACAAACATAAAATTTCTTTAGACAATGCGATTTAAAATTACATTCGGTAGGAATATGATGTATCAAGGGTTTCTGTGTATAATTGGTATTGCAAATAATGTATTTATGCTACGAAAATGAAGTAGAAGTAACATGAATAACAGTTCGACATATTCGTTATTTCACCACATTTTATTTATTGAAAGATATCTTTTTATGGGTTGATAAACATCAACTGGAAAAGTTGATAGAAATGTGCAATTTTATTAAATTCTTAATAAAACACAACCGCCATTTAATTTTAAATTAACACGCACAGTAAGTTTATAAACATAAATTCCCCATTTATTGAAATATTCGCTCTTATGATTCTCTGGACGCTAATTAATGCATGTATATTATAACAGCTATACACCGGCAGCTAAACGCGTGCTATTTTTAGAATGATCGTGAGTGTGTTGAACTCTGTAGAATAAATTGTTATTTATAGAGCGTGCTGCTAGGCTAAACAAAACAGTGAATTAATTCTGAGAACGAATATAATATTCTGATCTTGACATACAATGAGAAAATATGTTCATAATTATGTTCAGTTCTAGAGTATATGTCGAAGATATGATTATAACTTTATTTTAACCGCTTATGTAAACAATCATGTACATTTTAATCCCCCAAAGTATGCAAAAGTTGTTGGTATACATTAAACCATTGTTGTAAGTTTGCATTCTATAAAAATAGAAAATTTGCCAAATTCTATTGGCATTCAATTTTCATACTTATTGCAAGAAATCTAGGTCAAAAGTGATCTTAGACAGCTACACCGAAAAAGAATGGGCATATATGTTCAGATGCTTTCCAATGAAGTTGATCTTTACAGAAAAACTATGTAAAAAGGTAAATATAAACAAATATTTTTAAAACAATTGCTGCCTCACTTTGTATTTGAAGTTTGTGAGTCTTCAGAGAATCAGTTGGAACCCACATTTGATTCTGACAGTGTGTCCTCAATGTGGGTCAGACAATTAAAGTGTTTTAGGACAGGAGTTGTCTCCCTTAGGTTTTAATTATTGGAGATGGCATCATATTACAAGAATTAAACAGGGCAATTGTTTTAAAAATGGCTAAAGAGAAAAAAACAGATCAGTTTGCTGTTTAGGCAAAAGGAAATGACAACTGTGATAAAATAGTCAGTGTGGGAAATCTCTTACATAATACACATTCTATAGACATTAATCAGTACACGTTTAAACCAACTGCATTTGGTCTGTGTGATAAACACTTGTTCAATGTAACCTGATATTCAGCTACAAACCTTTGCTGCAGTGCAATATTTAAATTAATCCAATACTCACATGACCTAGTACTTGCCTGACAGTTTACATAGTAACACTGTATCAGACCACTGAGCGTCATTTGAAGGTTATCTTGGTTTCTGTTCAGTTGGAAGTTTTTTATTGCTTGACTATAATTGCCACTAAATTTAATGTGTGCTTTCTGGAATATTTATTTAAACAGAGACACTGTGACATTAATATTTCAATTTAATTTAAGTTGTAAAGTTTTGTTTGCTGAAAGTCAATAAGCAAAATGGCGACATTTTCTATGTCTGCTGTTGCTAAAGGGTCAGATGAATTTAAAGATTTTTGTTGTTCAACCTGCGAAGAGCAGTCTATTGAAGTAGTCGCTGAATTTTACTGTGAAACATGTTCAAAGTTTTATTGTGGAAAATGTATTCATCTTCATAGTCAGTTGTTTAAAAAACATTCCCCTTATGGAAGGGGAGATATGAACAAATGGCCAATTTCAAAGAAGGTGGAGGATTTTCTGTTGAAATGCGAAGTTCACAAAGATAAAAAATTGGAAATTTTCTGTGAAGACCATGGACAGCTGTGCTGCTCAAATTGTATTCTACTTAATCACAGGTATCTTAAGACATTTTTTTTTAAATGATTGTTAAGATAACAATAATCCTAATTACTTTTTAGACTAACCTGATTTAGTCTGTTTATTAATATAAACAAGAATTAAGTTGAGGACAATAACATACATGTAACGATTGGCTTGAGAACCCCATATATTTATATATATCAGAAATGGTGCAGTTTTAAACTTCCAGTTTTTACCTGGATACCAATGTTTAACAGGTAAACTGACTACCTGAATGTTAACATTTTATAAAATCAATACATATCAAGGTTAGTACAGTTTGAGATTGACTTCAATACCACTCTTCTTGACATCAGTTACACATCAAGGGTTGAGTGTGAATCTAATGTTTCTGATATAGAAATGTAAAGCTATTAAAATACAGTCATGCTCAGTCTTTGAAATTCCATTGTTGCCTTTTCTTCACTATTTTGCAAACAAGGTAGCCTTTATTCAAATGCTGGCATATTCATTTTAAGCTTAACTGGCCGAAGGCCAACGAGCTTATGCCATGGCGGTTCGTCCATCGTGTGTGTGTGCGTCCGTAGATTTTTCCTTTAAACGACATCTCCTCCGAAAACAGTTGCTGAAACTTCACACAGATGTTGCTTGGATTGTCCTCTATCAGAGTCACTCCAATCTTTCCAGTCCGCTGCAAAAAATGGCCACCAGAGCTTTAAATAGAAATATATTTAAATGACATCTCATCCTCAACCTCTTGGTGAATTTTCTAATAATTTAGAAAAAAAGTTCCTTGGGTTGTCCTCTACCAAAATTGCCCAAATGTTGATGCTCAGTTGAAAAACAACATGGCCGCCAGGGGGCGGGCCATTTTTTTCTTAAATGGCTGTATTGAAAACTTTTAAAATCTTTGTCTGAAACTATTGGTTGGATTTAGAAATAATTTTACTGTTCCTTGGGAGGTTCTCTACAAAAGTGTCTCAAATTGTTAAGGTCTGTTGTAAAAACTATGGAGGCAGGGCATTTTTACCTTGTATGTTTTTATTGAAAAATTTGAAAATCTTGTTGGATTTCGAACTTCTTTTACAGAAATGTTCCTTGGGTGGTTTTCTACCAAAGTTGCTCAAATGGTTTAGGTCCTTAAACAAATGGCTGCCAACGGGCTGGCCAATTTTCCTAATAGAATTATATTTAAAATTTTGAAGATCTTTATGTTAGAAACCACTGGTTGGATTTCGAAGGAATTTCACAGAAATGTTCCTCACGTAGTTCTCAACCAAAACAAGTTATTTTGATTTGGTTCAAAAACATGGCCGCCAGAGATTTGGGGCATTTTTTAGCTCGACTTTTCGAAGAAAAGACAAGCTCATCTACTCGCCCGGCGTCGGCATCCAAGCTAGGTTAAAGTTTTTTGATAAGCTGGTTTCTCAGGAATGGCTTGAGGGATTTCATTCAAATTTATAACATTCATTCCCCACATTAAAATGAACCTATAGGCCAAGTTTGGTAACTGTAGTTTGAAATTTGTCAAAATTATGGGCCTTTTTACATTTAGAAATTTTACATATAACTATATGGACAGGTTAAAGTTTTTCGGTAAGCTGGTTTCTCAGAAATGGCTTGAGTGATTTCATTCAAACGTCGAAGACTTATTCCCTATATTAAAATAAACTCATAGGCCAATTTTGATAACTCTAGTGTGAAATTTGTCAAAATTATGGGCCTTTTTACACTTAGAAATTTTAAGTATAAGCATACATGTTATAATTTTTTCAGGCCAAAATGGGACATTGTCAAAAAATCGCCGGGACATTTGACCGGGACACATTCATTTTGTCATTTTGTAGAAAAAAAAAAGTAATAATAATAGTTTATTGTATCTAACCTAGGTCCTATTCCGTTTCATGGTCTATATAGTTATAGTTAAATAAATAAACACCCAAAATGAATCACTCAAACATACACACGCATATATTTTAATCATATTTATTCAATAATATAAAAACCGATAACATGTATTTTTAATTATGACATCAAAGAAATTACACGAAACACGCAAATATAAATTCTGATTGTCAAATAAACAAATGCATTTTCAAAGGAGACTACTCCAGCAGACTTATACCTGGGCTACGTTCCACTATACACTGCGTCATTAACTGCATCAAATTTTGCGATGTGAACAATACAAGATTAAAGAAAGTAATGGTTGTTTTTGCATCTTTAATTCTCGAAAAGTTCTCAATTTATTTTCATACTTACCTTCAATCGTTTCCAGACTAATTATGTGATAACATCTATTCTTTAAAATCAAAATAACAACTCACACAGTTCCTTTTTTATTCTGAAACAATGCAACAATCAGCAGCAATGAGCGACCCCGGATATATGACCCCCACCCCGCAAAAGTGTGACAAAAGATCAATAAATCGCTAATGGGGTATCATTACTGCTCCTCTCTGACAGGCGGCAAGCGGGTATTGTTGTCGTAGGGACCGATAAAGGGATTAACGATCTGAAGTTAATTGTTGGCCCAATGTAAGTTTTATGGTACACTAACATCAATTTTTGTGATTGACTGGGACAAAATGCATCTCACCTGGATGCCAGGACAGACCTCGCGAAACCGGGACAATCCCGGTGAGACCGGGACGTATGGCATGTATGCATATAAGCTATATGGACAGGTTAAAGTTTTTCGGTAAGCTAGTTTCTCAAATTTTTGTTACCGTCTCTAACTTGAGAACGGATTAAGCTATTGTAATGAAACTTCAAACGTAGATATCTTATAACAAGACCTCGCTTAAGATTGCATATGGGATGGGTGGTGTCAAGGTCAAGGTCACTTACTAAAAATAGAAAAACATTTTCTTCTCAATAATTTGAGAACGTATTGAGATATTTTAATAACTCTTAATACATAGGTACCTTATATCAAGACCTAAATTGGAATTTAATATGGGGTTGGTGGGGTCAAGGTCACTATTACTAATAATAGAAAAACGGTTTTAACTCAATAATTTCAACACACATTGAGATATTTTAATGAAATTTAACTCGCTCAATAACTTGAGATTGCATTGAGAATAGTATGAAACTTTACACATACATACCTTATATCGAGACCTGGCATGAGACCCCATTGCATATGGGGTGGGTGGGGTCAAGGTCACTGTTACTAAAAATATAATAAACGGTTTCCGCTCAATAACTTGAGAATGCACTGAGATATTTTAATGAAACTTTACACATACATACCTTATATCGAGACCTGGCATGAGACCCCATTGCATATGGGGTGGGTGGGGTCAAGGTCACTGTTACTAAAAATATAATAAACGGTTTCCGCTCAATAACTTGAGAATGCACAGAGATATTTTAATGAAACTTAAAACATACGTACCTTATATTGCGACCTCACTTGCTATTGCGTATAGGGTCAAGGTCACTGTTACTAAAATAGAAAAACGTTTTCCGCTCAATAACTTGAGAACGCATTGAGATATTTTAATAAAACTTTAGACATAGACACTTTATAACGAGACCTAGCTTGGGATTGCATATAGGGTGGGTGGGGTCAAGGTCACTGTTACTAAAAATAGAAAACTGGTTTCCGCTCAATACATTGAGAACGCATTGAGATATTTTAATAAAACTTAATACATAGTTACCTTATATCGAGACCACGAGTGGGATTGCATATGGGGTGGGTGATGTCAAGGTCACTGTTTCTAATAATGGAAAAATTGTGTCCGCTCAATAACTTAAGAACACACTGAGATATTTTTATGAAACTTAATGCATAGATAGCTTATATCGAGACCTTGCTTAGGATTGCCTATGGGGTGGGTGGGGTCAAGGTCAAATTTACCATTACTATAAATTTTATTGATGTGCTGACTTTAATATATTCCGTTAGAAAAATTTGGTTTTCGTGGAATTTCCATGTTTCTTGTTTAAGAAAAAAATGCCAGTAACTCTGACAAGCACAAGAAAAGTCTAGCGCGCTGTATCCGATAGCTCTTGTTTTCTTATATGGCTTATCAGGGTCCTTTTGCTTCTGACACTCCTTACTTAATAAGTCAGTGGAACGATACAGAAACTCGTGCCTCTCGTTATATTTTATTGCCAAAGTACGCTAAAATATCCAGTAGAAGAATATATGAGGCATGTCGTGCGAAAACTGGCCTTAATGCATGTGCGTAAAGTGTCATCCCCGATTAGCCTGTGCATTCTGCACAGGCTAATCCGGGATGGCACTTAAGTTATGGTATTTTCCGTTTCAAGTCTCTTCTAAACATAAATCCACTCTAGGCGGAAAGTGTCATCCCTGATTAGCCTGTGCGGAATCAGCATAGGCTGATCCGGGACGACACTTTACGCACATGCATTAAGCCCGGTTTTCCGACGACACGCCACATTGTTTTGAAAGGGCCAATGTAAACCATCCATCTCACAAGCTTTGAATATGTATAACAGTATATTTTTTTTTTATATTTAAGAAAATTTGCCAAATTATTTTAAGCATTTTATTATAATATACATTTTGTTTCAGACAGTGCACCAAAGTGACGCTTGTATCTGAGTGTGTCAAATCCCAGTCAACTGACCTGCAGCAGTTTGCAGTGAAGCTTCAAACAATTCAGGAACAAATGAACAATCTTCAAACAAATTGGGAGACCCACATTAAGTCACTGCAGGGTTCATATGATGAACAATTGCACAAAATACAAGAAACACGTAGAAAAATAAATGACACTTTAGACAATATTGAAAAAATCACTTTGACGGAAATGAAAAATACACTCACAAGCCTGCAAGCTTCTCTCAAGACTGATGTGAACAACTGCAATAGGCTTCGTGACGACTTGAAAATACTGCATGAAGCCATTCAGGACATCAGTGATATGAGCATGAAAGAACTCTCCTTTATAGCGAGCAAGAAATGTAGCGACAAAATACAACAGTCAGAAACATATTTGAAAGAGAACTCTGTTCAGGTTAAAAGTTCACTAACATTCCAGCCCAACAGTGACATTGAGCAGTACTTGTCCAAACTGTCAGGTCTGGGGAGGATTGTACACAGTACCCAGCCATTGACAGTGCAGGGAAACCCAGACCAAGTATTGACTGTTACAGGAAAGTCAGAGTATGTTGTGCGCATACCAAGTGATTCATCACCATGCTGTATCAATGGCATATGTGTTCTCCCTGATGGCCAGATTCTTGTTGTAGACTACAATAATAAGAAATTAAAGCTGCTGGACCAGCAGTACAGGGTGCTTACTCATTGTGATGTGTCTACTTCTCCATGGGACATATGTCATATAACACACAGTGAAGTTGCTGTTACTGTGAATGATGATAACACACATGAGATCCAGTTTATCTCTGTCAACAATGGGCAGCTGGTGAAGGGCAGGAAGCTTCAGTTACAACATCACTGTGCAGGTATTGCCCACCACCAGGGGGAGCTGTATGTCACTGATCGTACCGCACTGTACGAGTACACGCTGAGTGGGAAACTGGTCAGCAAGCTGTATGAGGATACATCAGGTGGTGTTACAGGTTAGAATCATGGCGGGTTCATCCGGATATTATTAGAAATATGTATCATAAAGTAATTGTAAGACTGCATAGTTGTAGAATGTACGTGTGTCAGTTTAAATTTACAACAGCAGTCAAGAATGATTTTCAGTATTATTGATTTATATATATGAGTAATCATGTATTTTGGCTGTCACTACATGGCATGTCTATAAATAAACACTGAGTGCTTTTCAATGACGCACTGTGTGACCTATTGTGTAAACTTTGTGATTTGGAAATAACTATACATGTATAATTATTTTCATAATTAACATTGCTTCATAACATTATATTAAATCAATAAACCTCAAATTGTTGTATTTGAAATTTGATAAATTTCCTTATTTATGTTTATAAAATTATTAAATTAACAACTGGTGAAGAAGAACTAGATAGAAAAGTTCCAATCCCATTTGTTTTGAAACATTGTTTTCTTGTAGTAAAATGTTACAAACATAACTACAGTCACAGTATTGTACATGCACATGTATGAAATATGTCAGCTCGGGTCAATTTCACTAATATGTCAATATATTGTAATCATGTACACATGTATAGGAAATCCATTGTTACTGCATATAGTTACATCAGCTGACACATTCATGCGTACATGTTCACTGTGTGTAATCGTTCACATCTGGGTAATTGTGGTAAATGCAAATCTAACTCACCAGTTAAGATGTCAAACTTTTAGGCAATAAACTGATACAGAACCTTCCTGTCACACTAAAATATTTATTATTATTGGATTTTATGCAGATCTTTAAGACGCGTAATTGTCTGTTTAACGACGCATTAATAATACGATGTCACTGCAGTTTGTGTATTAACGTTATTAAACATTTAAAGTAATTTAATATCTTGATGTGACTCTGTTTTGCAGTATGCTGGTGTGCTGTGAGTCCCACTGGGGATCGTATATACATCTCCAACCGCCTCCAGCACAAGCTCCTCACCCTGGCCAGGGATGGGTCTGTACTCTCTACATTGGAGGACCCTGAACTACGAGACCCACAGGCTGTACATGTGACACCTGCAGGCCAGGTGTTGGTCTGTGGATGGGGGTCCCAGACTATCATAAAGGTGGACAGGGAGGGCAGGAAGAAGCTGGCCACTCTGGCTACAGGCAGGGATGGAGTGGGGAGACCATGGTCAGTCTGCTACAACAGGCACACAGCCTCCATCATTGTGGGACAATATGACAACAACATCCTGGTGTTCAAAGTGCAATAGCTTACTTGTACACGTATCAGACATTTGTATAATAACAAATATGGTTATCTTAAAATGACAGTTTGTAAGTTAGAAATGATATATTGTGTACTGTGTTATATTTCTGTATAATATACTTTTATCATAATTATGACAGTATGACTTTGGAACCAATAGTCTGTGTTATTTGTATCCAATAAGTGTTGGTGCATTTGTCCTGAACTTAACAAGTTATATATGATGTATGTTAATGGACAAATACCTGGGACAATTTTAATTTAGGAGTCAATGTGTGTACAGAAATATACATGTAAAATGTACATGACAATTGCTATTTTTAGACTGTCATTTGACACATATTTGAGAAATGTATTTGATCAATTACTTGAAAACATGACACTGTAATGTTATATAAATACTTGTTTTTGAAATATGAAGGATTTATTTTAATTATCTGCATTGAAAAGACATTGATGATTTGAGTATTGTTTAGTTTAATATTATAAAAAGAAAACATGATGTTAAATTGGTTAATTGTATTTAGTTTTATACTGATGATGATTTAACATCGTTTATTATAACATTGATACTTGTGCTGGAAGTTAAGTGAAAACAATCAGACATAAATAACTTACCTGCTTGTAGTGTTGGATGCATATGCATTTTCTGTTCTGTGTAACTGATGTATGTTGATCTTCAGAAAATGGAGACAATTAAGATATATAATTATTTTTCATGTATTTAACATTTATTTAAATTGCATGGATGACATAATTAAACATATGTGATGATTGTTCTACTGTTATTATTATGTAGCATGTTATAACAACAAACTTTATATTGTGCGTGTGAATAAAATTTTGATCTTTCACCTTGTCTTTGATGTCTTTTATAAACATTGAACTAACTGTTTATATTATTTAAACTTGTACGTGATTACTGCGATATTGTTCAGTGACAAGGTGTTGATATGCAGATAATTATTACATTAATTAACATTAACTGTTAAAATAGCATATACAAATAACCATTTAGCCCGTAAAGTATGGAAGAAAAGATAGATACCTTAAGTGAAGGTATTAAAAAACTTTGATGCTCGTGCACAAATTCGCCTCATGAACAAAAAACAGTTCTTTTGTTACGTCCCTTTGTCCGTCATTATAAACTTATGTTGAAATATAACTATACTTATTAAGGTAATTTTACTGTCAGTCAGTAATGGAACAGGGTAAACTTTTCTCTGCAATTTGTATGCATAAATCAAAAACGTCATGATCAGTGTTTCTGTGATTAATTTAAAGGCACTTACGAGGTATAAAAAGTAAAACATGTTATCGGAAACATTCCTGCCAAGTTAGATTTAAAGGGGCTAAGCGGTTTCAGAGAAGTTGTTAAATCAATGGTTGACGTCGACGACAGATGATATTAATATGGAAGTCCACTCTTCTGAGTCGGAAGCTATACCCTATGTTGATTTTCGGTACTAAATCGCCGGTTTATCGCCGCATACTAAAACAGTTTCACATAGCATCATACCCTTTCTAAAACTAAGAAACATAATAATTAATGAAATGTACTTAATCTGAAATGAGCATATAGCGGTTAGGACTAGAATATACCAAAGTCATAGACACTAGGACTCATAGCCGGTCTATTCTAGTCCTATATGTGTCGAGGATTGTTCTAGACACAGGCCATCATCTGGCAGGATCAAATGTTTCTGTCACCAGCATGTGGCTTATTTTAACATTCTCGAGTCTGTTTCTTGGGTAGAACCAGTACTAAGTGTGAAAGATTCACTACATTACTGTACATTCAATTGATAATTTATAGCGGATTGGAATATGCTTAAGTTTTTGTCATGTGTTTAATGTCTTAATTAGATAGAGAGACCTGACATGTGTGGACTGACACCTGCATATGCTCATAGAAACGAGCACCATGATCGTTAGACTGAGCTCTTCATTCAGCCTTGTACTATTTAGCATGATGCTCGACCTAAAGAACATGATGCTGTGTTTTAACACGCGCACAATATTGGCTGATTAATAGGTGCGATCAATTGATTTATGTTTGGATATATATCATCACGCAGAAAAAACATAAGAAGAACTGTAAATCTTACTTGGAATGATATATTTTATGTTTTAAGTGATATGATGGTATGTGATGTTACGTCAATAGCCCCAATTTGTGACACTGACCTCGCATTCCATTCTTTTCTTGAAACGTTTGTCATTTTATATAGACCGCTAAACTGTTTTGGAACAGGGGAACAGGAAAGGTTGCTAAATTATTAATTGTTAAACGTTATATAAAATGATCAGCATGTTGTATGTTTGGTAGGGTCTTCCTTTAGTGGTGAACATTATAAATAAAGCAGATTAATTGTCTATATAAAGTCAACAACAATCAGTGTGTTACAGTATGTCTAATAAAACATAAGAAACCAATACAAAAATATATATAGTACTACACTGCGACGCACATGCTCTTTGTTGATTTCGAGAATCATGTGAATATCATGTGACACAAAGTTGCATAACCGTTACATCGTGTGGATAAAATGAACGACTGTAAAATATTGGTGTTTACAATTCAGTGTGTATTTAAAATACATCAGTTAATGAAGTACAAGAAAACAAGTAAAACATATAATTTAACTGTATATTACATATTGCATATCTATTTCTTACCTTAATGATATTTCTTTCAAATTTAAACCCATAAATATAAATTAACATTAGTTTACCAAAAAGCACGACATGCATATGCTCCGCATATTAACTAGTGTAAGACCAAGAAACGGCATGTTTATTACGCGTAACGTCTTGTTATATATTGCATACTGACATATATCATAGAAACTACTGTTTTTTACACAAAGCAAGGATGAAGTGTTAAGTTTGTTGCGTGCATATTTGAAACACCCAACTAACATGTTTTTTATCAGTCCATAAACACACATTTTATTGCGTCGTCAAATTATACAATAAACTTCAGACAACCCCAAAGTTTACATACTTCTAATCAGATTAAGTTTTCAACATCAGATTCGTCAAAGTTGGAAATGTCTATTACCAATTAAACAATTAAGCAAACAATTCAACATGATCTGTAAGCTATCGGTATAAAGAACCTCTTATGCGTTTACTTCTGTCCGTCACCAAATTGTATTTCATTCTCAAATAAGCCTTAATAGTTATAACAAGTGTTGACCAAACATTCACATGTAATCTGTTGAAACTAGTCAGGTCTGGCAAGTAAAACCAGTTATTGATCCTGTTAGGTAGACTAAATCCTGTTCTTATATTCCCTGTATCACCCATTTCACCACTGATCTTATTTAAACTTGCTACATTTTAAGGAAAGTAATTTAATGTTTGGAGAGGTTAAAATTTTAAAATAACACTTGGAATTTCAATTAAATCATTACCTTTCATGAAATGAAATCAAAATAAAACTTTTTTGGACAATGAGTTAGACAGATAAATTTAATTAATTATATTTTGTCAATACTTTGCGCAGCAAGTAGTTCTGAGATCTTCACACAAAAAATGTATTTGTATTCCCTCGTTTACAATTTCAGTGATTGATTCCTATCCGTCCACTGCGGTCTTGCTCTGATACTTAACAATGTTGTTTGTGAGATTCTGAGGCTGATTTCTGTTGTCATGGTTGTAGATTGGGGCAAATGCATCTCTCATTTCCAGTTGCAATTCATCCCGTCTTTGTATATAAACTTGAATCTTTGATTAAAGAAAACCAAAATCATATCTGTAAGTATTGTAGTAAGAGTACAACCATACAAAAAATTAAAGGGATGCTGCTGAAAACAACAGGACTGTAATTCTCTTGGAATTATAGTTTGTATGAATGCATGACATGGGTTAACAAGTAATGTGTTAAATTCTTATAAAGTAATAAGTAGCTGGTCTAATAATTTCAGTAGGAAACTGTGACAGTAATTCCTAGTGCAGATTAATTGGGTGTTACAATTTCAGGGAGAGAACTCAATAAGACTCCTCAAACTAAAACTACTACAGTGATCTCCCCTGCATTATTGCTATGAGTTGGTTGATCAACTTGTGGGGTTAAAGTTAAACATTAGCCTTACTCCCATTATTAATACATTGAAAACTATCTATCTCTCCTTAACAATAATCTTTTATTTTTAATACAATATCTTTCTGAAATATACTTCTGTGAAAGTTGGCGTAAATTTCGTAAGGTTTTAAAGAATTACCTAAATAGCTAACTGTCCAACCTGACACGCTATTGACGTTATGCACCACCAGCTCTCTGAAAGAAAATACATCCTATGCTCAAATGCCAATGTCCTAGTTGCACGTTTGTCATGTATTCTTAGTACAACTTGTATATGTAAGTGATGCTCGTATGTGATTATATAAGTCCTGAAATACCTTCTTTTTTTTTTTTTTTTGTAATTTTTTTTTTTTTTTTTTTGCTTTTTTTTTTTTTTTTCTAAAATGTTTAAAAATCTGTATATTTCAAAGATTTATATTCATAATAATTTTCCCTATCCTCTGTTAACCTTCTTCAATCTACATTTTTCTATTTTTTTTTTTTTTTTTTCAATTGTCGATCTGTACCTGTAGTAAAATCGTTTCTGAATATTTGAATGTTTATGACGATTTGCTGAATTACGTGTGATATGTCACATAACATGTTACTGTAAAATATTACACGTCTTGTTGAATGTACATCATCATATGAAAATGACCTATGTTTTGTATAATGTATTGTATATATGGAAATAAAATCATTCGACATTGAAAAAAAAAAAAAAAAAAAAAAAAAAAAAAAAAAAAACTTGTGGGGTTATTTGGAAGAAATGGTGAAATATACTCGGTTAAATACTCAAACAAAAAGTCTGCTACAAAGAACAATAAAGAAGAAAAAATTAAAGATGCAAATATCAAGTATACTAGTTTTTGAGGGTCTGACACATCATCGTCCAGGTTATTTATCAAAGTCATCTTTGGGATTGAAGCTCATTCCTGAAGACACTAAATACTGTTTCTACTAAGTAAATATACTTCATAATGTCAAAGGATTTGTTCAAACAAAATATGTGTTGACCTTGTACATGTTAAACTGCAGCATATTTGTGATGTCTGATTTTTAAAATGTCCCTGTTTCTCTTAATAAGCATATATGTTCACTATTAATGATAATAGAGCTCGTCTACTGTGCCACAGAGGTCAAGGTAACCATTTACATTTACTTGTCAGAGTACTGGATCTGGTTTCTCAAATTCTTCAGCATGTTTTAAAATGATAAGCTTAAGCTCACCATTTTCATATTTCAATTAAGTGTGCAGTAATATAAATACTGTTTTCAAGACATAACAGTTTGAAGTAAAGTGTTATATTTAAGAAATAATTTTTGATTTATGTTAGTTTATTGGCCAATATACAACGATTTGGAGTTCTGATGCATATGAATTAAACCACAAGGGCATTAGTCCGAGTTGTTTAATGGCCGCGCATTAGAACGACAAAGAGTTGTTTATTGGCTGATAAACAATGATAATACGAAAGTTATTTCGATTGTAACACGATTTGACATATATTTTTGCAATATTTAATTGGAACTACTTTTTACTATGCTCCGCTCAGAATCGGGACTTCTTGTTGTGTTGTTTATTAGGTAGTCTAGCATTGATAATTTTGTTCTTAGTCTATAGAAAAATTAGCGAGTATCGTGTTGAAATAGATAATCACAATAAATAATATATTGTGTTGTAAATTAATTTTAAAATAATAATTTTGATTGATGAAATAAGAAGTGTAAGGTGGTCATCCTTTGAGAAATTAGACCCAGATGATTACAGACCATAATACTGCATAATACATAATACTGCTATTTCGGAAAGGAATTCACACTATTACATACACACTTAGATCTGTTTCCTAAAAGCAGTGAAAAGTGTTGTTAACTTTGGTTGCCGTTTGCCTATTTCCGCAATATTTTTGTCATTATTCCCTATGTTTCATTAAACATTTCTGGAGTTTAGCTCAACTTGAAATGATTTCCCAAAGGTGTGTTTATTGTTATCTTGTACTGTATAAGCGAACAACTGGTGTAAATATCATAATTTTTAGTGGCGGTCAGAATTGGACGGTACCTGTAACCTCTCCATATTGGTGTTTTGTATTTTATTCATTTCATTCTGTTTTCATGTATTATAAACAGTATTTGTTATTTTGGGGGATTTTTACTTAGAAAAATCACAGTACACATTCAGGTACTTATTTAAGATGTAAAACATGTGTTTCAAGACTGTCAGTTTCTTTCATTTAAGTTCAAGTTTGGGTTTGTCAAAAAATCTACCATGCCATTACATACCTGAAACATGCTTATGTTCCGTGCATAATGTATTTTCAATCAATAATAATTGCCATATTCGCATGTTTTGTATACTTGCATACACCAAAAAAGTCTTGATTAAGAGATGAATCCTGAATTGTTTAGCCAGATTTCATATCATTTGGCTGTATTTAGACCCTCACAATACTTGTAACTGGTAGGAACTGTTCAATGTCACTATAGGGGAGAGATTGTGTACCTGCCAGGTTAGCTCAGTCGGGAGAGCACTCGCTATGTAAGCGAGAGGTCCCGGGTTCGAGTCCCGGACTGGCTGCACAATGTTCTCACCCTGTGACACCAAAGCATTTAATACTGCATCATGCAATTGTTGTGTTATATGTTGTGAGTGAAACGGATTATCATTGTGCATTCTAAGTTCTAACTAAGTTCTTTTCAATTTTCTAATATGTTGTTATTCTTTAAATAAAGATTTAAAATGTGTGAGAAAATGTGCCCACAGACTGAACTGGTTTTAATATAGTCAAAGGGAGATAACCTACTCTGGGCAGAAGAATAAAAAATTTAACCCCGTGACAGATAGACGTGCACAGTGATGAGTTTGAACGATTAACACGTTCTTATTGTAGAGCTTTGTACAACTATTTGATATCAGATAAGTGTTAAAATGAAACTGATTTAACACCACATTTGTGAGTAAAATAATCCTTTGTTGTTTAAGGGTGTAATTCACATAACCTTTTATATTGTTTAACATATGTAAGATATTGAGAATGTAAATTGAATATCCAACATGAATATTTAAAACTGATGCATATGTTGATTTGGTTTATAAATGAACAGTCTCATTTCTTCATAGATCGTTATTCTGCATACATTTAATATTAATTTTTGATATTATTGAAATAAAAGTCTTCAAGTCTTCCTGGTCCCAGATTCACAGAGAAATGCTGACTTCTGAAGCATTATATCTTTGGGTGTCTACCTTGCTACTCCTAAAGAACACTATGATTAAAAACTCATATGCTGGCGAAATATGTAGAGCAATCATGTAATAACACATATAACAAAGGCGGTAATCCAATTGCCTTTTTACCAAAGTATACTTTGGTTGTCTCCCTCGCAGCATTAATAATTTTAGTTGGGTCAAATTCTTTCACAAGCCTAAACGTGGGTGAAAGATGCTGGACAGTCATGGCTCACTTGTTGTTTGGTCCCACTAAGATTTTGTTCAACCTGCTGTCCATTTACAAGCAAATAACTGTACACTGATTTTTTTTAATGCTTTCTTTCTTGTACTTTTCTGTAAGTATCCTACATGTAACTCGTCTGCATCAGGTTTGAAACCCTTGTGCTTGAGGTTACAGATAGAAATGTTTGAGTCTGTTTCCTGGGTAGAACCAGTACTTGGTGTCTTTTGAGAACGATGATTCAAACACTCCCAAAGTAAAGATCTTCTGATCTACCAATCGAAAGGCAGTTATCAAACCTTTACACCACTATGACTTACTATTCTCATCTTTTGTTGTCTGGGACTGGCTATTGAGTGTTTGACAAACAATTCATTGTAAGGACGGGGCTGAATGCTGTGTATCTGAGTGTTTGTAAAAACGGCACATCTTGGGAAAATTAACATATATATATCTAACCTGGAATACATTGATTCTTTGGAAGCAATACAGCCTGAATTGCAAATAGCAGCCAGTGTGGGTTTGATAGAGACATTTGATAGGCAAGGTTTGAAAATGTAACGCTTATAAAGACAGCATTATCTGGCACAAAACTCAGGTTTCTGCATACAAGCATTATGTCACACTTGTTGCGTCAAAACAATTCTACCTGCTCAAACTAATTTTGACTTTCATATGAGTGTAGTACTATGTTACAAATTGTTATAAAATAATAAAGAAATAGAAATGGAACGGTAATTTATGGGAGGTATTATTGCATAATTATTTTTAAAGTTTAGTCTTTTCTCAGCACATACATATGTGATATGAGTTAAGAATCCTACAACATATATTAACACAAATCATTATATAAAGAGTTTTTTTTGCAAGAAAATTGCATGGGCTCAGATTTTGGAAAACAAAAAGTGAGTGCCCATAACCACAAACTGAATAAAAATAAGGAACATAATGTGGTGGTATTTTGACTAACAAAGTTAGGGTGCAGTATTCCCACTATTGATGAGACACTGGGCCTTATAGTGGCCAGAATCCAATGTGCACTGTTTGTAAATATAATGTGGGATGTGTTGTGTTGATCATGCAATTGATGACAAATGTGCATAGAGAAAAACTAAACATACAAACTAATCAATATTTGACATGAAATTATGCAAAGGTGTGAATGTTGTTTTATTTATAGATTACAATGATATAAATCATTAATGCAAGTATTATTTTGATATAAATCATTAATGCAAGTATTATTTTGATATAAATCATTATTAATGCAAGTACTATTTTTAATGCCGCCATTTACATTCGTTTTCAAAACCATTTAACAGTGTATATCAATTTTCCATAAATTGTTCATAACATGTGAATATCATCTTTTGAGTAAAACAAATGGTATGTTTTGACCATATCAATTAAGTGGGACATGTTGCTTTATTTCTGTAGACACATTTTTGCTGCAGCTGATGCCAGAGATTGCAGAGAGGGTTCATCCGCGTTCTATATTGTTCATTCCCATTCAGTCTCAATAAAACACCTCTGCTATTTGCACTGCATGTCATGCTGGTTCAGTTGGTTTGATGTGTTCCAGATTTGAGATACCAGTTTTTCACAAACTCATTTTTTTTTTCCAAAAGCTCCCGGATAAATTGTTATAAAAGCTCTACTTTAATACAATATGCGGCCAAAGGTGAAGAACAATTTGTTCAGAGCCATATAGAGGCAATTTATTTTACAGATTGTGTATGGTAATGTCCGGTTTTATATGCCAGGGAGAAACTATTGGGCATAATGGTATATTGTACTCACATATGGAACAAGGGTTTTAAACATTTCACAAGCAAACTATTGGTAACATACATATGTTAGGTTATTTCTCAGAAAATAATTAAATTGAATCTGTTAATACGGGTTATCTTGCACTTAGTTAAAAAAATACTGTGGATAATGTTGATATAATGCTGAACACAACTCTTTTGGCCTTAGATGTATCTATAATTAACATATTTTGTGTTTTCTATTTCCAAAACTGGGTTACTGCGTAAAAACATAATATACCGGTAATCAGTCATTATGGTTTGTTTCCATTAACTAAGAGGGAATCTGTTGCTGTCAATGTCCTCCCTCATTTATGGAACCCTTCAGTTAAGATGGTTACCATGCGTTTTTTCCCTATTTAGCGTGGCTTTACAATTGCCATTACCTGCAAACCAAATTACTAAGTACTTGTTCAACCCATGAAATGGCCTTTCTCACATACAACAAGTACTGGTTCTACCCAAGGAATGGACTTTCTCACATACACCAAGTACTGGTTCTACCTAGGAAACAGACTTTCTCAAGTATTGGTTCTTAACCGGGAATGGACTTTATAACACACATTAAGTAGTGGTTCAACCCAGGAAATGGACTTTCTCAAAAACCATTTAACCTAAGGATTGGATTGTCTCACATACAGTTACACCAAGAACTGGTTCTACCCAAGAATTGCTCTTTCTGTTGTACACCATTTAACTTTCTCACATACAACATGTAATGTTTCTACCCATGGAATAGACTTGCTCACAGTCACCAAGAACTGGTTCTGTCCAGTGAATGGACCTTCTCACATACACCTAGTATTGGTTCTACCCATGAAATATACTTTCTCACAGATACCAAGAACTAGTTATATGCAGGGAATATTACTGGGATCTAAAATGTGACTGAAGTGTATTTCCCCTTTACCCCGAATCAGACGGCGTGTCAAATTCACTTATGTTGGGAATCGCTTTCAGTTTAAAGTCCCGTATATGCCTGCGGCTCCCCCCCCCCCCCCTCCTGAACATTCAATTCGTATAGAAATATGAATATTTAATGCACTTATTATAGCTATAGATCGCTGACGCTAATAACAATTGATGTAAGCTATACAGACATGTGGTATTCCATTCTTCAACTACAGCATTCCCCAGTTCTACAATTGATGTAAGCTATACAGACATGTGGTATTCCATTCTTCAACTACAGCATTCCCCAGTTCTGCAATTGATGTAAGCTATACAGACATGTGGTATTCCATTCTTCAACTACACCATTCCCCAGTTCTGCAATTGATGTAAGCTATACAGACATGTGGTTTTCCATTGTTCAACTACACCATTCCCCAGTTCTATAATTGATGTAAGCTATACAGACATGTGGTCTTCCATTCTTCAACTACAGCATTCCCCAGTTCTACAATTGATGTAAGCTATACAGACATGTGGTATTCCATTCTTCAACTACAGCATTCCCCAGTTCTACAATTGATGTAAGCTATACAGACATGTGGTTTTCCATTGTTCAACTACACCATTCCCCAGTTCTACAATTGATGTAAGCTATACAGACATGTGGTTTTCCATTGTTCAACTACAGCATTCCCCAGTTCTACAATTGATGTAAGCTATACAGACATGTGGTCTTCCATTCTTCAACTACACCATTCCCCAGTTCTACAATTGGTGTAAGCTAGACAGACATGTGGTATTCCATTCTTCAACTACACCATTCCCCAGTTCTACAATTGGTGTAAGCTATACAGACATGTGGTATTCCATTCTTCAACTACACCATTCCCCAGTCTACAATTGGTGTAAGCTATACAGACATGTGGTATTCCATTCTTCAACTACACCATTCCCCAGTTCTACAATTGGTGTAAGCTATACAGACATGTGGTATTCCATTCTTCAACTACACCATTCCCCAGTTCTTGGACAGTGTTTCAACATGCGATATTAGTGTTAACCAATGAAGCACTGTAGGACCATATTTTTCATAAATAATATTTTTCACATCTGTGAAAAATAGGATCTCATTCTTCACCGGTGAGATTATTTAGATTTTATTCTTTACACATCCCATTTGTATTCGTCACATTTTCTCTGAAGATTGTGATTGCATCCAGTTTTTGATATGCAGTGAAATTATATTCTTCTGTGATCCTCGCGCATACCCCTTTTTAGCCAATCTCATTATTCGCACTTAAAAATGTGACAAATGAGATCCTATTCTTCACAGGTGTGTGAAAAATGTGATCCTACAAAGCACTCTTATTTCGTTTTTTTCCATAATGAAGATCAGGCACAATCACTTGGAGCAATCCATAGCTACTTGGGAAGTTGTTAAGCGTGAAATGTTCGACAACGAAGGCCACAATTCTTATAATACTTAAGCTTCGGCACTGGTTTTCGTGTATCCAATTTCCGTTATTTCCATCGATGTTTTCAATATAGATGTAATTTTAATGCATGAAAGATTTATTGGTGAATCTGGCTATTTTGTTTATTACGTGTATATGCGTCTGTATTTCTGAGATATGCCACTTTAAATTCCTCTTAAGTTATGTTACAGACCACGCCAAACTCCCGCCAAGTTAACACTTCACGTGCATCGCGTGTAATTGTGCTTTATCCCAAAATTATCTTATATCCAGTCAGGATAGCAGTCGTTTGAGCTGTGTCAGTCTGCTTCCGATCTTCAAGGTTTGACCAAGGTGGTTTAGCCGCTCAGAAAGTCAGGAATTTATTGTGGGACACAGATGTCTTGTGAATAGAACTGTCTCAGTTCACGTTGTTCGTCGGGGAGCGCATTGAGTACACCTGGGTCCATATTTATGAGGATACTTAATTATTGTTAACTTAAGTTGAACATAGGTTAAATTAAGAATCTGTGTTTGAAACACTGAATTGAACTATTTGCGTGACGAAAACTAAATATTAACACATTTGGAATTTTAGAATATCGATTTTAATTCACAAGTGATCGTAGAAATTTTTACTTTCACGAGTGGCACAGTGATCTGTTTTTCAAATGTTTGAATGTGTTCAATAGTTGGCATCTTAGTGATAGTCATCGTCGGTATATATTCCGTTACCTTTACCACGTTATTGATCAAGAAGCATATCTGAGCGAACGCGAGCCGACGACGAATGAATACATATCGCATGCATCTGATGATGACGATGGCATTAAATGCAACGATGATGATAATTATGATGATTTATTACGTTCATGATGATGACAATGAGGACGAAAATCATCACGACTTTAGAGATGATGATGATGATGATATCAATGATGATGATGATGATGACGACGATGATTGATGATCACGATGATAGAGATGATGAAAGCATGACAGCGCCATTAACGTTGGCAAGGCCAGATTAAATGTTCTATTGTTATAATCCAATTGAAACTGCACGAGACTTCACAAATTAAAAAACCAATTAAAGTAACGGTTATAGTTTTATGTATGACATGGGTTGTGTACACGTGATTAAGTGTGTGGTGTGCAATTCTAAACTTGCAAAATGTGATCGTTTAGGTAAGTGCTTGTATTTTTACGTATTTATTGACTTAAATTTGTAATTTGTTTAAGCACGTGCATAATGATATATGTCTAAACAGTGCTCCAAGTATAAGTGTAAGCAGTGGGGAAAATTGCAAATAACGTGGGTTTTCTTGTGACGATTGCGGTATGGAGATATTTGTTATTAATAATTCTAACTATCTGTGAGCGTGAAACTGCAAACTTGGCAAGAACGTGCACTGTGTCGGGAAGTTGAAGCCAGCAAAGGTAAGTGACGTTTAGTTTTATATGAAAATATACCTAAATATGTAGGACACGTTTCAAAGTCTTTTTTTTTCATTTGTTTGTCGGGGTTGTCAATCAAATATATAGGAAATAAAATAATGAAGTTGTTTTTCACAACCATATATTTCGTTATGAATGTACGAGGGTTGTTCAAAAATAAATATCACTGAGGCAATAACGTTAACATCTTTTAATTCACATATATATATACACAATACATCGGAACATTTCCTGTATATACAGTGAAAATTGAAATAAAATAAAATAATATATTAAATTTCTATGACAATTACAACAGTGTGTGCGCAAGCCGGCGCACGAGAACAGAAAAGGTATTGACGTTATCGACGTCACAAACGCTCCGAACTTTGCCAATGTTCACACTTTCAAAGTACTCCCGCGCGTGTTCAGTATAACGGTGGACAAGGTATAATCTTTGCTCGCAAAGATACAAAAAAAAGCGTAACCTATTTTCTAAATGGCATTATTTCGCGTCTAATGTTACGTTTCTCTGACCAATATTTTCGAAAGTTTCGAAAGGGTACCTGTAGGTAGATAATGGATCGGTTAATTCATATCTATTGCAAAAAAGAATGCATGAGGTAAATGTAAAAAGACAATTATTTATAAACTGACGTACCCCACTGTCTGCACCTTCGTTGAAAAGACCATACATCGACACTATTGCTTTATAATCTTGTATACAATATTTGATTGTAAATATTTAAGTATTTTCAGAAAGTGCGATGAATTGAGATGTCATTTATTTATATTTTGTAAACCTTATGTGTATATTGATTGAACTCGAAATAGATTTTATTCGTGATTTTATAAACTTACATCTTATATATGAAGTACTTCTAATTAAATTAAGTTAAATTAATTAAAGGTCACAACATGGGACGTATTCGCAAATCTTTGGTCATTATTGTTCATTATAATGTCGTATTAAGTTTAAACCTTTTTATTTAAGCGCGATTGTGTTGAAAGCTAGCTAATCGACACTGTCGAGTCCATTCCCTGAAAAGAACCAAAACTTGTGTCTTATGGTAATGTCAACGCTTCCCGAGTACGAATCGAACTCATGAGCTCCCAAATTCCCAATTGCAGGTTGGACACCATGTCAAATATGCCACTGTGAATTTCAAAGTTTAATTGGGTGTATTTCGCCCTGTTCAGGAGTATCGGTGTTATGTTAAAAACAACCAAGTATGATGTCCGTTTAAAAGTTCCCATCAAACCCTAAGAAATCTTGCAACATCCGAAATTACATTTGTTACGTGTTTCAGTATCAATATATTCAGCGCTTCTGCAGGTTTTCACATTCTTGTATACATTATTAATGTGCTGGTTTGGCTGTTGTTGTTGTTGTTCTTAACGGGTGTCCGTAGGTCAGAGACTTTTCGCTCGGACCGGTTGTCTTTGAAGAGTTTAATTTCGGGCACTGCATGCAGTAAGAATTGCAAATTTACTTCCCTACATTACATTACTCAACTGTTCTACATCAAGTTATTAATGTAGATTGGACACGATACTTTGTTTTATTGATGCTGTTTTGTGCATGTCATTGATGTAAATTCTGAATAAACCGCCGTGTGAGGATGTTCCGCGCTTGCCGGCGGTCTGCTGCCGGTTTTTACAGGTTATTCAATACTCACCCCAAACATTGATCCAACTCGCCTTCCCAACTCACCCAAACCTGCCCGACTGGACTATGGTCTGCAGTCTTAGGAACGCTCTGTTCTGTAGCATGCCTTGTTGCCCCCGTGACACGGAACAGTGTGGCGCGCGAAAATCATACTTCAGTTTTCCTTTCTAGTTCATGGTAAAAGGTTTTGTTTGAAAACTCCCCGTTGATAACGTACTGCGTTTAAAGTTTACGTTAACAAATTACGCATTCAGGGGCTGTTTTCCAGGAACATCTTCAGTAAAATATTATCCATAACTTTAAAATCAACATTTTATTTAAATTGAATTTGACATTTCGCATAGTGTCAATTTACTGTAAACTGAATAAATGAATCGTGTTCACGTAACTGTAAATCATACATTATACTAGTAGAAATATTAGATAACATAAATTTAATCCGATGTGAACATATTCAGTTCAGTTAAACTTAAGATGTTTCGGTGATACGGCCCCAGTTTTATTATGTAGCGATTCATGGAACCACCTGCTTACTTACTCTGTCGTGAAAGCATTTGGCAATAACAAGAAAATGACGCGCTCTGTCGTCATAGCTGGAATTATTGACATTGACAACGTTAGCCCAGTCGGCCATGGAACGTCAAACATGTCGTCTAGTCCAGATCCACCGCAATGCACGGTGTCTAGCCGTAAATTGATTTAAACTTTTTTTTTCGTAGATGCTCTTGCTTGTTTAATAGCATTCCTTTTTTTTTTTAAAGAAAATCTGTGTCAATAAGTCTATGGTAACAAACAAAAATGTCAGCCGCACTGACAAGTGTTGCAGTATACTCGGGTTTTCCTTTCCAATAATTGTTGGTGATTTATTGCAAAAATAATTCATAGTTTTGACAGTTATAAAAATATAAATTACGAAGTTTAATTCTATAAATATAAGTACTTTAATGCTGATGGTGTATCAACTTATGTTAAATATGAACATTCAAATTGATTGCCTTTATACGTCTGCTTGCTCTAATGACCGTTTGTAACATGAGTAATTAATAAATCTATATTTAGAATTTTTCAAAAAGGGCTACTTTTGTTGATGTTATAACTATAAAAGAAGCGCGTCGTTAGAAAACCGGACTTAATGCATGTGCGTAAAGTGTCGTCCCGGATTAGCCTGTGCAGCCCGCACTTTCCGCTTTTATGATATTTTCTGTTTCAAGGAAGTCTCCTCTAAACATAAATTCACTGTGGGCGGAAAGTGTCGTCCCGGATTAGCCTGTGCGGACTGCACAGGCCGATCCGTGACGACACTTTACGCACATGCATTAACACCGGTTTCCCACGATGAGCCTCAAATCTGTCTTTAATCTGTACTTATTTACCCGTTTTAATCAGTCATTACGTAGTGTCAACGGAAAAGAGTAGGGAAAAAAGTACAAACAAATGCATCAATATAATAAAAGTCCGCCCTCCCTCCTGATTTTTCGGAACAAAGTGCCCGAGAAACGATTCATTAATTTTGTTTAGCCTTAACAACCGTAAGTGCAGTTTTGTTTCTACTTCTGCTTGTTTTGAGGTTGAAGAACATTCGTGCTGAGTGTCCTATGAAAGAAATGAATGAAATTTCTTTGGACATTGACTTATTGAAAAGATTGAAATTTCTCATAATGTTCTAAAAGGACATCGTTAGTTAACTTGTGTGCGTGTTCGCATAAAAACATGTGCGTGCTCGTCTATGAACGTATGCGTGTTTGTCTGTGAACGTTCGCGTGCGCGTGTTAGCCTATGAACGTGTGCGTGTTCGCATATGATCATTCGCGCTTGCTTGTTCGCCTATGAATGTATGCGTGTTCGCCTGTGAACGTATGCGTGTTCGCCTATGAACATGCTCGTGTTCGCGTGTGCGTGTTCGCGTGTGCGTGTTCGCTTGTGGTTATGTGCGTGTTCGCCTATGGACATATGCGTGTTCGCCTATGAAGGTGTGCGTGCGAACGTGTGCGTGTTTGCCTATGAACGTGTGCGTGTTCGCATATGAGCATGTGCGTGTTCACCTGTGAACGTGTGCGTGTTCGCATATGAGCGTGTGTGTGTTCACATGTGAACATGTGCGTGTGAACGTGTGCGTGTTCGCCTAAGAACGTGTGCGTGTTCGCGTGTGAACGCGTGCTTGTTCGCCTATAAACGTAGGCGTGTTCGCCTATGAACGTATGCGTGTTCGCCTATGAACATGCTCGTGTGAACGTGTGTGTGTTTGCGTGTGCGTGTTCGCTTATGGACATGTGCGTGTTCGCCTGTGGACATACGCGTGTTCGCCTATGAGCATGTGCGTGTTCACCTGTGAACGTGTGCGTGTTCGCATATGAGCGTGTGTGTGTTCACCTGTGAACATGTGAGTGTGAACGTGTGCGTGTTCGCCTAAGAACGTGTTCATGTTCGAGTGTGAACGTGTGCTTGTTCGCCTATAAACCTGTGCATGTTCGTTTGTAAACGTGCGCGTGTTCGCATATGATGGTGTGTGTGTGTGTGAATTTGTTCGTGTTCGCCTATGAACATGTGCGTGTTGGCGTGTGAACGTGTGCGTTTCCGCTTGTGAACCTGTACTATTTTATGCCATGACTTTAAACTTATTTCTTATGAAGTAAATTTTATTAACGGATCAAAACGTAATATTTCTTTTCACCACGGGAGATAACAAGAATAATGAAGTGGGCAGAATTACATATGGATTTGTTCCCCTTACTTTAGAAATATATGTCAAATCATGTTAGAATCGAAATACGTTTTGCATTACCGTTGTCTATCAGCCAAAAAATAACTATGTCGTTTTGATGCGTGGCTATTAAACAACTCGTTTAATTCCTGTGCACCAGATCTCCAAATTGTTGTTTATTGTTTATTGGCCGATAAATCGAAAATTATAAATCCCAAGCCTTTATAATGACTTTAAATATATATGTGAACATCAGTCCTTCCGGTTCCGTGATTTTATGCATTGGTTCCATGTTGACAATCTTAATTAGCCAGACCAGCCAGATATTTATCAGTATTGCTTTAAAAAAAAACAACAATGCTATAAAATATCCCGCATCATAAAACATTCGTATCCAGACGCATGAAGGAAATTGGAAATGTTTCAAAATGTAATTTAAGTAGGCCTTTGGGGTATTATTTCCCGTACAGAAATAAGCAATCCTTCAAATATGCTAAGATTAACATTGATTTAAATTATACAATATGGTTTACTCAGACCTCATAACGCCAACTGGATCACTATCATCGTCATTATCATCATCAGCATACTTAATTCGTTATTTATTATTGACAAAGTTCACCTTACAGTCAGTTATTAAATGCTTCTAAAATGTTTACTTCTTCTTTCAGTTAATAGTAATATACTAAATGAATTCAGTTGAAAGAAAAAAAAACAGCGCATAATGTTTCCCATCTACATCCATTTCGTTATTTATCGTTAACGTTTAGTTCCAACAGTTTTGACGCTAGCCGTAATATTATATGAAGAAAGCAAAATTTTCAAAATGATATACCACGATTGTTATTACTATTAAAGTACAGTGTTGTTTACCATCTAAATACGATTGAATAATAATTGACAGATATCTATAGTGGTCAATTACCTGACGACCCTTGATTATACCGCTCCGTTAGTCGATCACAACTCCACCGAACACCAACGAAGAAATAATAACCGCGTCAAGGTACTTATGTTTAAATGAATTGAACCTTGGTTTATTTGTTTATCTGTTTGTCTGTTTGTTAGCAACTTGACGTCTGTCTGTTAGCAATTGTACGCATTTGACATTTTATAGGAAGTTTGGAAATTGCCCAATGAAAACATGATTAGCAGTAAGTGGTGATCGGGATTACCGTCGGGATCCTTTTAGATGAATGTTTATAATTGGAAGATAGGAAGGTAACCTATTACTGGAAACATCCATTATTTTAAGTAATCGTGGTTTTTCATGACATAATAATATGTATGTCATCTACAAACGGCTATAGCTTGTCGAAAATTTATGTTAAAACTCGAGCTGCAGATTTAGAGGGGTTGGGTGGGGGGATAAGGCGCGGTATGTCTCCCGTAAAATTGTCTAATTTTAAAAATCGATATTTTTTTTAATTGCACAATATTAACTTACAACTACTTAGACATTGTCACGTTCTCCTGAATCGAAGAATGACATACGTCTGTCAAATGAGTCTATCAGCTTATCCGCTTTCTTACTGTAATATATTTGCACAGAAGCCAAGAACACTTGTAGAATCTCGTCTAATTAATAATAACGCGCGATTTAATTTTGTTCTTGATTTCCAAAATATATCGTTTATACATGTATAGATTGGAAGGTTATGAAATATTTACGCCACCTCTAACTACAAATCCTGTATCGAGGTCTGCTATTGAATTATAAGATACAAGAAATATCTTTAAAAAAGATATTCGGCGTATGTTGTAAATGTTTGTAAAGAGTGTAAATTAAATATCCTACATGAATATTTAAAACTGATACATATGATGATTTGCTTTATAAACGAGCAGACTCATTTCTTCACAGATCGTCATTCTACACGCATTTAATATATTTGTTAGAAAATAAAATAAATATATAAATTTTCATTATCAAATAGCGAACTCATATTTTCATGTGGCTAGCTCCTGAAACAGTAGTATGCAATGTTTCTATATTTAAAATAAATTAAAAGGACAACATCATTTTATGTCAAAGTAATGAACTGATGAACTGTCCCATGTTTTAGATCAGTTCTACTTGAATAGCCCAAATAAGTCAGACTCATCTGCGCATCAACGTCAGTATGTTTATCTTTACAAAGTTACGTTAGCAATAGAGATAATACATTAAACAAAGAAATATATGTATGAAGCGTTAGTATTAAAGTATTTTAGTAAACAATGCATTTATTCAGTCTATATCAAAACAATGTTTATTTGTGGATTGAATAGCCTCAGCACGAGAATTTGGTGTCAGTATTTTACAAGAAAAACAATGATGCAGAGCGTCATAAGGCGCCGTGAAACTATGAAAAGTCTACATGATTAACATAACTTCATTATGAAATGTCCGTACAATTAACCGATCTTACATTTTCATCAGTGAATCTTTTTTAATCTAAAAAAGTTATACAATATTTGTCAGTCAAATCAGGCAAATCAAAATTTACTAGAAGCTAGATTGTTTCCAATAAAATAATAACGAGAATGAATATCAGCCTTTATAATATTTGCAACAGAATAAGCATTTAAACTACGTGTGCCAAATACAAACAAACCATGACATACATCAGGGAACATTCATCGCAATAAAAAATAATGATTTGACTTAATTGTGTAATAACAAAAACGTAACGCAATTTTAAATAGTGGCGAATTAGATTTATATTCCTTTGTGAAAATACGTCTCGAGCGTTTTTGTGTACAACTATTATTGAGAAAGAGTAAGAGAAAATGCAATTCTTAATAATTCTTAATAAATAGATCTACCAACCTTTATTCAAATCAACATACATGGTAAGTATATAAATATAAGTAATTCTTCATTGTTTATTAATCTTATCGTCGATGATTATCTGGATGCTTGTAAGAACGACTCAGTGTTGTGGACGTGTAGTCTATTAATAGCCGCAGGTTAGTCAGCATTCTATGGAATGTTGCCTATCGAATATGCGATGTTGACGGGGGATTTTCCCAAGGTTATAATTGTATTACACGGTCTGTAAACATCGGCGTGTAATTGGAAAATGAAAATTGAGCCAATGCAACTTTCTAGATGGAGCTCAGAACTGGAAATCAGTCAAAAATGTAAACAAAGTAAAGAAATCTGTCTGGATTTGTCCACATTGGCTAATTTTTCCATTCACCTCCAAAAAGAAATGGAGCCATTTTTTACAGGCCGTGGTTGGGATTTCTTTTAAAATAGCGGATGCAATGTTAGGATTTATTCCTTCGGGGCTACTGGCGGGAAAGTTTCACAACATGATTGGATGTTGAGAAAGGTAAAAAGTTGGGTTTAACAGCTACGCCGAAAAAATGTAAATTTATTGACATGGTTTATTCACGTTTGTTTCCATATTTTCCAAAAAGACATGTTTAACGAGGTCACTACATGATAACGACGATTTAATCGCGGGCGTTGCAATGCTTAAGTTTCTACGTACATCAAGGAAAGTTGTTTTGTTGAGACGATGGATAAACGTTCACCTCCATTATTTGCAAAATAGAGAGAAGTCCGAGGATTTTACTCCAACCAAAGTCATTTCCCTGGCTACCCACAAGTCATACGTTAAAGGGACAGTTTCACAGTTTGGGTGTTTTTTTAACTGGAATTTTAGAACAGGAATTTGTAGAATCCATCGAAATTCTTTGGTCTGCTATGCTATTCGGTTGTAATTTGTAAAACATAATTATTTTGATTTGGATTATGCCTTTTTGTATCATAAATTACCTGGTTATATCTACCAGGTAGCAATTAATTCCCCCAAAATAACAGATATTTGTCACAAGAACTATGCTGTTAAAACACAGAAATAGGAACAATAAATGTGTTATAGAACAGGAAAAGTCAGTTTCAGCAAATTAATTTTCACAGCCTATAATTGAGAAACTGCACGTTTAAAAAGCAATGTTCATTACGAGCAGTACAACTC